>CABHPP010148054.1:7451-33320 GCA_902168425.1 Peromyscus attwateri
GGTTACTTGGGGGTAGTGCTGCATGAACTCTGTGCTGTGGGAGCTTTGGGGGGGGGTTACTTGGGGGTAGTGCTGTGTGAACTCTGCTGTGGGAGCCCTCATGTCCCATCCTTGTCTCTTCCACTAGTCCAAGTCACCCACAATGACCTTGCTGTGTTTTCCAGACTAACCCGGTGCCTTAACACTTCCTACTGACTCCTCTCTTGCAGGAGCTGCTGAATGGGGGGTCATGTCTCCCAGAAATCTCCACTTTGGTTCCATGGCACCTCAACTCCAAGCACACCCTGAATCCCATTTAGCTTAATTCTAACTCCGGGAGCCTGAGGCACGAATGTGCTTACTTCTCTCTGGAAGAGAAAGTGTAAAAGCATCCAGTCTTAGAAACAATGCCATGCTGTTTCCTGGCTGGAAAGAAGAGCCATTTACGTGCTGGATCTTTTCTTAGTTTTGATAAGTTATTTCATGAACTCACCATAGTTCCTGGGTAGATGATACAATATTTCCCTTTGGTAACTGAGGAAGTCGAAGCTGACAGACAGATCAAGTGACCTATCTAAGGACACAGCTGTCTGTTATCAAATGAGAATCCCGGTTTGCCTATTTGCAGAATCGAGCTCTTCATGAGGAGGTTAGAAGAGTCAGCCAGAGACAGTGAAGCCCTTGTGAACCCCTTCAAGGAGTGTGGTCTTAGTATTGAAGGTGGCAGGAAATGATTACAGGCCTTTCCACTGAGGGGAGCAGGTCGGAGCTGCATTTTGATGGCTCATACTGACTGTGATCTGGATGTGGGCTTCTCCAACTTAGTATTTCTCTGTTCCTCTGTCCCAGCCCACATTAGGCCTCCCCTTCTTCCTCCTCCTTCCTTAATCCCTCCATTTTCCTATCAGTTGGAAGGACTGGAGCTTTGTGGACAAAGATGAGAAGGCCCGTCTACAGCACCAGGTCACTGAGGATGGAGAGTTCTGGTAAGTTCATGACCCAGGCAGGGAGGTGAAACCTCAGTTCCCAATCAGAAACCACCAGTTTCATCTGGACCCTGTTTTCCCACTCAAGCTCAAGGCCCAGCAAAGATGAGGTTCTGAAAAGAGATTGCCGGGTCCTAGTGATGACTGAGCTCAAACCCAGGCCAGCACACGGCAGCTCTTGTTCCAGCCACCCTTGTGTGCTGGCTGGCTCTGACACAGCTTCCTTCTGAGTGGAGAGGCTTTTCTTACCTGATGCCCAGTACCACTCTTATTCTGCTCGTAACAGCCTTCTGAGTCTCAGCTGACAGGAATGTCCCTTACAAGTCCTATGGTTCCCTCGGGACCCAGATGCATTTATTTGTGATGTCATTAGCCTTAAAAATATCTTTCCCCAAGTGACAGCTCTTTCCCCTGTGCCAAAAATGTGCCTGGCAATGGTGAAACACACAGTAACATTTTGGAGAATGATTTTCCAGCCGGCTCTCTCTCATCATAGACAAATGAGGAGTCATTACTGTAAGACATGGTGATAATTTGGGGTCACTATGTCAGAAGTGGCGGTGCCAGGCACACACCTATAAGTCCATCACTTGGTAGACAGGCAGGAAGATCGAAAGTTCAAGGTCAACCTAGACTACACCATGAAATCCTCTCTCAAAAGCAAATGAGCAAACAAACAACAATGTCAGGGTCTTCTGGGGACTTTATTGGGCTGTATTATCCCTTGAATCTTCCCTTCTCCAGCCTGTGTGAGTCTCTCCTCTTTCCACCTCCCAGGATGTCCTATGATGACTTTGTCTACCATTTCACAAAGCTAGAGATCTGTAACCTCACAGCTGATGCCCTGGAGTCTGACAAGCTACAGACCTGGACAGTGTCTGTAAACGAGGGCCGTTGGGTGAGGGGCTGTTCTGCTGGTGGCTGCCGCAACTTCCCAGGTAGGAGACACTTGGGATGGGGGAGGGGCCTGGGCACTACTCATTCGAGGCAGAATACTATTAACTGTCATTTACTGAGTCTGTCCTAAGCTTAAGGCATGCACTGTCTCATTAGATCCTCCTCATTTAAGGAAGGAAACAGCCCTGCTGAGGAATCTCCGATAGGGAGCTGGTAGCAACTACCTGGTACATTTGCTGGTAGCAAAGGTTGAAGCAGGAAACTGTTGAAATGCCATGCCAATCCTGTTGAAGGTGTACTTGAGGATTCTACAGTAGTCCATGGTAGAAATGCTGAGAGCTTGACAAGTCAGTCAAGAGATGGAGGGGAGAATTCAGATTTAGGGAAGGAATAATGAATGAGACCAAGGGCCCCAGAACAATGACCCAAGTGGATGAGTCAATATTGTGATATAAGCTACACGGAACAAAAGTAGGTGTGTTGTTTTTGATGTGGTTGGTTGTGAACATATAGATAAAGGACTTCAGTTTATGTCATAAAAAGTTTGAGGTACCCATTGACTATTAAGGCAAAGATTTGTAATAGAGAACTGAAGTCATCTGCATTTTAGAGTAGACTTGGCTATATGATAAAAACTCAATGAAGAGGATAGAGAGAGATGATTCAGTATATAAAGAGCTTGCCTGATAAAGAGAGTCTGGATCCCCAGAACCCACATAAAAGTCAGGCACAGTAAGTAGTGTGTCCATAATCCCAACAATCTACGGTAATATGGGAAATGGAAATGAGAATTCCCAGAAGCTCAGACCCTCAAACAAGGTGGAAGGAGAGGGCTGAAGCTCAAGGTTGCCCTTTGACCTCCATGCCCATGCCATGGCATGCATGCACCTGCTTTCATACACAAACACACATACATCATATACACACAACTCTCATAAGTGTTTTATGATGAAGATAAAAGTAAATAAATAAGAGGAAATGGGTGGGTAGAAAGGGGACGAAGTTAGACAAGAAACTGAGCTAAGTATGTAGCTGAGGTGTCCTTGGAATGTAGGGGTCAGTTAGAAAATAGAAGTCATGCCTAGCAATGGTGGCGCACACCTTCAATCCCAGCACTCAGAAGGCAGCAGCAGGCAGATCTCTGAGTTCGAGGCCAGCCTGGTCTACAGAGTGAGTTCCAGGACAGTCAGGGCTACACAGAGAAACCCTGTCTTGTTAGAAGAAGGAGGAGGAGAAGGGGGGGGGGGGGGGGGGGGGGGGGGGGGGGAGAAAGAATCTCTCTCTCTCTCTCTCTCTCTCTCTCTCTCTCTCTCTCTGACACACAGCGGAGCAGTCAGATGACAAGGGAAATAGGACAGGTGGAACCAGAGGAGACGCATAAAGCCAGACCCAAGAGACCAAAGACGCTTAAGGAGTAGATTGAAATAGTAAAACTGTCTCAAAGACGACGAAAGTTCAGAAAGGAGGAGGCATGGGATTACCGCACATCCAGACCAGGCCAGGCCGCCTGTAGATGGGTTGGCTTCCTTAGGGTTGGGGTTGCTGTGGTGAAATGCCATGACCAAAGCAAGTTGGGGAGGACAGGGTTTATTTGGCCTTTCACATCGTTGTTCATCACCGAAGGAAGTCAGGCAGCAACTCAAGCAGGGCAGGAACCCAGGAGCGCGAGCTGATGCAGAGGCCATGGAGGGGCGCTGCCTACTTGGCCTGCTTCCCACGGCTTGCTCAGCCTGCTTTCTTATAGAGCCTAGCCCTGTAGGCTTGCCTGCTCATAGCCTGATCTTATGGAGGCATTTTCTCAGTTGAGGCTCCCAACCCTCTGATGACTCCAGGTTGTGTCAAGTTGACATAAAACTAGCCAGCCCAAAGGGGAGAGGTTCCCACTCACCAATAATTAGACAAATGCTTGAATCACGCTTTCCATAAATATTGTCAAGCATCCAGTCACAGGATACCTTAGAGTTGTCTAGAGAGGGGAGCATTTCTACATGTAACTTCTTTTCAATGAGGAATTTTGTTTGTTTTTTGTCTTTCGAGACAGAGTTTCTCTGTGTAGCCCTGGCTGTCCTGGAACTCACTCTATAGACCAGGCTGGCCTTGAATTCAGAGATCCGCCTGCCTCTGTCTCCCGAGTGCTGGGATTAAAGGCGTGTGCCACCACTGCCCTGCTCAATGAGGAATTTTTACACAACCCTGGGTATATAGGTGATAAAATAGGTATGTAAGTCAAACTGATAATAAGTCATTCAGAAGTTTGTTTGGGAGACTGGGGATGTAACACAGTTGACAGTGTGCTTTGCCTAGCATGTATGAAGTCCTGAGTTCAATCCCCCCCCACAGAATAAAGCAGGTGTGGCAGCACATGCCTGACATCCCAGCACTCAAGAGGCAGAGTCAGGAGAACTGTCTCAAAAAAATTAAAAGAAAATAAACATTTAATTTTAAAACAATTGGCTAGTGCACATATAAGTTTACCACTTATTAAAGACAAAACCAAATTTGTATGTTAATGAGATAGATGTACTTATTTACTTTTACACAAAGATTTAAATATTGCTGAATATTAGAGATGGTAGGACACAGAGCATCTTCAACTTTTTTTTTGGAATTGATGGATATTTTGATGTTATAATTGTCAATCTTGAGAATTCCATTTATAGAAGCAAGTAGCACAAAACGGCAGCAGTAACTTTAGGGCCATTTCAGAAATGTCTGGGAATTCTATCTTAATTCTAAGTCAAAATGCATTTAATGGGGACTGGAGAGATGGCTCGGTGGTAAAGAGCACTTACTGCTCTTGCAGAGGACCCAGGTTCGGTTCCCAGCACCCATATGGCGGTCCTTGTCTGAACTCCATAGGCACCAGGCACGCACATGGTACACATACCAATAAAAATCTTTAAACTACCCCTCACAAAGGGGACCTAAGAGACAGGTTCCCTGTCTCATTTTCCTTCCTGCCCTTTCTCCATATCTGAACGTGCATTTCCTTTTGTGGGGGTGGGGGCACAGACACTTTCTGGACCAACCCGCAGTACCGTCTAAAGCTCCTGGAGGAGGATGATGACCCCGATGACTCGGAGGTGATCTGCAGCTTCCTGGTAGCTCTGATGCAGAAGAATCGGCGGAAGGACCGGAAGCTGGGAGCCAACCTCTTCACCATTGGCTTCGCAATCTACGAGGTATGAAGACTCCACCAGCTCCAGCACAGGAAACACACCTTTCCAGTGGGGAGAATTGAGAGTTTCCAGCAGGACCCTCTGGCTTTTCTTGTCCTCAGGGACCACCAGGGCTCCTGTCCTCAGGCCCACACGTGTTTGTTACCAGCATAAACACCATGGGGGCATTGGGTCTGACTGGGCCTGGCAGGGTGGTAGCAGGAGTTAGAGTCTATAGTTGCTGGCATTCCCATCTGCCAACTCTGTACCCTCATCCACATCAGGACTGTTGTTTTTCTATTTTGTTTCCAGGTTCCCAAAGAGGTATAGCAGTGGCAGTGGCCGGCAGTGGTGTGCAGCATTCGTTGGGGGTCCTAAGTCTGTCTGTGGCTCCCAGAGAAGCTTCCTGGTAGGGTTGATGAGCAAGGCTGATAGGAGGGTACCGTACCCCATAATGTGCATTTTCTCCCTTCCACCAGGATACCCTGCCCATCAAACACACAAACCTTCATACACTCATTCTCGCACACTCGTGCAAGTATACACTCACAGAGCCATGATCTAAAGGTTGCTGCTTTCTAGGATAGGGGACTCACCTCCTTCAGAGCCCAGTCAAGGACCTTCCCCATCTTTGGGGCACTTGCCAACTAGAGGGATTTGGAGTTGAGGATCATCAGTTCTGGTGAGTGGTCCTGTCTAGGGAAAGTATAGACCTGACCTTCATTTCTAAATCACAAAGGAAGGGCAAGTGAGATCCGGAATGCCCGAGACACTGAGCAATCGGAGGCCTTGGGAATTGGAAGTAGGTAGGTGAAGACTGTGAAATGAATGACCGAAGAGTTAGGAAGGAGCCCTTGCAGGGGACTGTGACTGGGTCTAGGCAACCCTCCAAGGGGCTGTCTTGGCTTCTTGTCCTCAGATGCACGGGAATAAGCAGCACCTGCAGAAGGACTTTTTCTTGTACAACGCCTCCAAGGCCAGAAGCAAAACCTACATCAACATGCGGGAAGTGTCCCAGCGCTTCCGCCTGCCCCCCAGCGAGTACGTCATTGTGCCTTCCACCTATGAGCCCCATCAGGAGGGGGAATTCATCCTGCGGGTCTTCTCTGAAAAGAGGAATCTCTCTGAGTGAGTACCAGCCTGACTCTTTCTACCTGCCCCTAAGAGGTCGCTCATCTGGCCCATCCTATACCCCAGAGGCAGCTGGACCAATTTCCTTCAGGGCTCCTGGGACATACCCGCTGACCTTTGCCATCCTCCACTCCTGAGCCATTGCTCCATTTCCTTCACGTGTTTGATTACTTTCTGCAGCACTGGCAATTAACCCAGGGCCCTCGTGCATGCCAGGCAAGCACTCTGTCATGGCTTTCATCTTCCTCTTTTTTACAAGGAGACAGGGTTTAACTGAGTGTCCCAGGCTGGCCTTGAACTCACTCAGATTGGCCTCAAACCTTTGATCCTCTGATCCCAGCCTCCTAAGGAGTTGCAATTATAGCCCTGTGGCACCAGAGTAGCCCACAAAAATGTATTCACTCCATTCATCCTGCAGGTATTCCTTGAGCACCCGCTGTGCCCAAGTACTCTTCTAGGGGCCGGGTTTAGTGAAGTGAATTATACAGAAGATTTGCTGCCTTCATGGAGCTTCACACTCCAGGGACAATGGAAAAGGAAACACTGTGACATTTTAGAATTATAGAAATGATCAGCAGCAAAAATAAAGCAGAGTAGGTATAATGGACATTGATGGTGGTTGAAAAGCCAGGGAAACCAGCAAGGCTACACATCTGCCTTTGGCCACAGATGCATTGGTAGTCTCTGACACTCTGGAAGGGATGCAGGGAAGAGGTAACTGGGCTGTGATCTGTGGGAGCTCTGAGAACACCAACAAGTGGCTGTGTTCCTGTGCTTTGCTGGGGACGTTGCTCCCGGGTGAATGTGTAGTCTCAGGGTTCTTTCAGATTTACTCTCACCTTGACCACCAAGAAGCTATGTGGCCTGAACAAATTCTTAGCTTCCTGCTTGATCTGGGGGTAACTAAGACACCTGAGTGCTTCCTACTTGGTCCGGGGGTACCGAGACACTCAATGTTTGTGTTTTTCACAGGGAAGCTGAAAACACAATCTCTGTGGATCGGCCAGTGGTAAGTGGCGAGGCTCTTAGATATGAGACAGTCTGGGGCGGCAGGGGAGGGAGGGAACATCACATTCCCAGCCCAGGCAGGGGCAGGTGGTGGGGGGGGAGAGTGGGTATTAGCAAGGGCGGTCTAATGTGCAGGGCAGAAGGAAAATGATTCTTCCATTGTAGAACCATCTGGCCAGTCAGAAGCTGGGGAGTGTGAAAAGGAGGAAGCATTTTATCAGTTAGAGGAAGGCAGCTAGACTTGGGAAGCCATGGCAACGGCGGCTAACATTGGGTTATGAGGATGGGTCACATCCGATTTCTCACACAGAGAAAAGGAAGTGTACTGGGCTCAGGACCCAGGGTCAGAACCTGGATCATTCGCCTCCCACCTTGGTGACCTGGATAAGTTACAGAACCCCTCTGACTCAGTTTTCTACTCTTCAGAAGGGGATAATAATGCTGCCCTGGCCACGCTTGTGGGCTTTAAATCAATAAGCTCCCACATGTGGAATGCCGGGGCAGCGTGTGCACCACACGTATTTCCAAGCACTCTTCACGTGTGTGGTTTGCATCATTCTTTCGAACATTTTGAGAAGTGCATGAGGTTTTCATCTCAGCTTTTCACAGGAGAAGGTGGTGGCTCAGTAGGGTTAGATGGCTTCCTTGCATTCCCAGAGGCAGGAAGTGGCAGGCAGGGACACTAAGAACACAAGTTCAGATTCTCTTATCTTCTGGCCTACAGAAGCACAGTGTGTATGTGTGTGTGTGTGTGTGTGTGTGTGTGTGTAGGGGTGGACTGAGGGTTCTCAGGTCTGCTGTGGAGCTTTGGGCTGTTCTCAGTGGGTGTGACTTGAGTCAGGACAAATGCCCTACTGGGTGTCTTCATGTAGTGACTTCCGTGATCATAATGCTGACTCCGTGCTAGTGTGGGAACCAGATACCTTCCTAGCCACTGCACATCTCCTTTTAGTGTTAGGTGTACCTTGCTCTTCTAAGCAAGAAGAGCGAAGCTCTTCATTCCTTTGGATGCTGGATCAGTGTAGAGTTATATCAGGACACTTGAGTTGCACACTCCAGACTTCATCCACAAGGCCCTAGACTCAACTCTAGCACTGCTTACAAAGGGGAGGAGGGTGGCTTACAGGAGCTGGCATGTCCCCTGAGTTCAGCAGGTCAATGTAGGGATTCTAGTGTCCCTACAGAGCTGTGTTTGCCAACAGCTTTTAGATGACACTTGACTTCCGTATTAGAAGGACAACAGGGCTCAGCTGACTGTTGCCACAGGAAATGGCAGCCCAGTGTAATTGCCCTCTGGTTTTACAAAGGAAGCCCCCAAACCTGGAAACTCACATTAAATCTCCCTGTTAAATGTCTGCCTAAATAGTAAAACAAGATCTCTTTAAGCAAACTCATTTTCACACAGGTTCGAGTCAGCCACATTTTGGTAATCAATTTTATTTTTATTTTATTTTATTTACTTAATTATTTATTTTGGTTTTTCGAGACAGGGTTTCTCTGTGTAGTTTTGTGCCTTTCCTGGATTTTGCTCTGTAGACCAGGCTAGCCTCGAACTCACAGAGATCCACCTGCCTTTGCCTCCCGAGTGCTGGGGTAAAAGGCATGTACCACCGCTGCCCGGTCCAATTTTATTTTTAAAGACTGGGAAGGTCCTTTTCCTTCCTAGCAGTGGATAGGCAAAACAAAGCATAGCAACTGTCAGTCTGTTTATTTTAGGGTGTTTCAAGACAGGGTTTCTCTGTGTGTAGTTCTGACTGACCTAGAACTTTCTATGTGTGTAGACAGGGATGGCTTCAAATTCAGAGATCACCTGCCTCTGTCTCCTGAATGCTGGGATTAAAGGCGTGCACCACCACCACCTGGCAAGCTGTCAGTCTCTTGATGTGGAGGGAGAATGCTCTTTTCCCTTACCCTCCATGCCCTTTAAAAAATTGCGTTTTATAGCTGGGCGGTGGTGGCGCACACCTTTAATCCCAGCACTCGGGAGGCAGAGCCAGACAGATCTCTGTGAGTCGAGGCCAGCCTGGTCTACAGAGTGAAATCCAGGACAGGCACCAAAACTACACAGAGAAACCCTGTCTTGAAAAAAACAAAAACAAAAACAAAAAAGTGTTTATTATCTGTGCATGCTGTGGCAGTCAGTTCTCTTCTTTTACCATGTGGGTCACACTTGGTTGTCAGGCTTGGTGGCAAGTGCCTTTACCCACTGAGCCATCTCAATGGCCTTCATACCCTTTTAAGCTCCAATTGCTCACAGTATCTGGACCCCAGAGCCTCGAGCACTGGCTATCCTAGAAACTTGATTTTCACCTATTCCCCGTTTACTGTTTCCGTTTCTATGCAGAAAAAGAAAAAAAACAAGGTGGGTATAACAGGGTGAGTGGGCAGGGCACCATGCATGCACGGTTGTGTGTACACGCATGCATGTGTATATATGCATGTGTGTGTACATATGTGGCTGTATAAGATGTGCTTCTTCCTTCTCTCCTTGGAGCCTCTGCCGGGCTGGGTGCTCTTCGGGTGCTTGTCATGTGTCACCACAATCTCACAATAATCCCAGGACAGTGATTCCGTTCTCAGCCCTGCTTTTAGAGGAAGAAAATGTCTAGACAAATGAGTCTTCCTGAGGCCACCCAGCCAGAAAGAGCCATAGGCGGCACGGGAGCCAGGTGGTCTCCCCACCGTCTGTGCTCTCAGACACCACAGGCGTCAGACAAGGTTTGGTGCGGGCGCTCATGGTGGTCCTGGGAATCTATCGCAGAGGTTCTAGCGTGGGTGCTGGTCCAGACCAGAGGGAACATATACTCCGTGCTGTGCTTGTAGCAACCCCTCCCTGCCCCTCCCCCACATAATAGCATCTACAAGGTAAGCACTGTTTATGCTTTTCAAAAGTAAGGGTTCATTCACATTCAGAGAAGTGAAGTGATGTGTCCAAGGGCACCCATCTAGCAAGTAGGGACACTGGAACCAGGCCCATATATGTCTACTCTGAGACAGTCTTTTGTCCTTACCTCCCTAGTGCCCCTTACACTCCAAGGCCTGTGTTGTCAAGACCTGCATGTGAGTCTCTATATGGCTGGCTGGCAGAGCTGCCATGGCTGTACCCTGTCCACTGGTGCCCTCTATCACTTCTGTTTGTTCAGAGATCCCCCACAAGCTTTATTTGCTTGGGCAAGAGCTGTTGTTTAGAAGAGCATGCTGGGGTCTAAGGAGCCTTCTGGAGCCAAGGCTGGAGCCAAGGTTTTCTCATGTGTCCCCTTGGGTGACCTAAATAGCATGGGAGGACAGTGGGGCCTCCCTAGTCAGGCTGCTTTTGTGGCTGAGACTCAAAAATATTTGAAAATCACTGATGTACATCATATGCTTTCAGCATTCTTAGACTTTTTTTTTGTTTTTTTTTTAAAGATTTATTTATTTGTTAGGTATACAGCATGTATGACTACAGGCCAGAAGAGGGCACCAGATCTCGTTACAGATGGTTGTGAGCCACCATGTGGTTGCTGGGAATTGAACTCAGGACCTCTGGAAGAGCAGTCAGTGCTCTTAACCTCTGAGCCATCTCTCCAGCCCCTCTTAGACTTTTTTTTTCGAGACGGGGTCTCTCTGTGTAGTTTTGGTGCCTGTCCTGGCTCTCACTCTGTAGACCAGGCTTGCCTTGAACTCACAGAGCTCTGCCTGGCTCTGCCTCCTGAGTGCTGGGATCAAATACGCGTACCACCACTTCGCAGCCCTTAGAATTTTTATTTGTACTACTTTGTACTATCATGAGGAGAAATGCGTGTGGTAAAATAATGGACCCATTAACTTTATACAGCACATTAGTAATTTTTAAAAATATGAACAAAAGTGAGAAACAACTGAGATTTGAGCCAAGCATGGTGTACTCAAGATTAGCCTGGGCTACATAGTGAGACTCAGCCCCAAACAAAACACACACACACACACACACACACACACAGACACACACACACACACACACAAACTGAGGACCAGAGAAGCTTGGCATCTCTCCCCCAGTCACACAACTTGTCAGTGCAGAGATGGAACTTGAACTGAGACTCAGGAGCTCCTGAGTGTGACCATTTCCTCCTCATTGGACAAAGCTGCTCCAGGGGGGGAGGCTGCCTCTTGTGCCTATCAGCCTGTAATCCTTGCTTCCTTCCTGCCCTCCCCATCCCTCTCCCCTCCCCAGCCCATCATCTTTGTTTCAGACAGAGCAAACAGCAACAAGGAGCTGGGTGTGGACCAGGAGGCAGAGGAGGGCAAAGACAAAGCAGGGCCCGATAAGCCAGGGAAAGGCCCACAGGTTTCTGAGCATGCACCATGGGTGGGCCGTTTAGCTCGCAGCGGGGCTCTGCTATGCTCTAGGGGTCCACAGGGGCTATGGCGGCTCCCAGGGAGGGTCTCTTCAACATCGAGGGGTTTGGAATCACCCTGCTGACTCCTTTGAACTTTGGGGTACTTCTTGGATAAATGCCTTAGGTCGGCTGCCACACCAAACTAGTCCTGGGATGGGAGTGATAGGAGAGCCTGCTGGCGCTTCTCTAGTCAGGACAACAGAGCAAGGGGAGACAAAGGCTGAGAGAAGCCTGCTGGAGAGAGCGAGGCTGACCTGTCCTCAGTTCAGAGTGGTTGACAAGGGAGGACAAGGATGGTAGCCGAAAGGGGGGTCTGACAGCAGCCATGCACTCCAGCAGAACTCGGGGGGGCCATGTGCTCTTCCCGGGAGTATCCACATAGTGGGCTGGGGAGAGGGTCCTTTAAGGACTTGGCCACAAAGACAGAGGTGGCTAGAGGACCTGGCTGGAATAGTCAGGCTCAAAACAGTAGAGAAAGTTCTATCAGGAGAAGAGTGGGGAGAGGATCGAGGATGCTGTCTGCATGTTGGCATGGCGAATGTGTCCTTCAGCCTGAGGTGCCAGGGCTAGAGAGGCAGAGATTGGGGAGCCGCTGAGCTCAGGCTCAGCTGGTACTCTGAGAAAATGAGCCTCTGCCAGCTACTGTCGCTTTGTGGGGCTGTTTGGGAGTGAGGCCTGGGTTCCCATGTCTCTGTTGTGTCCCCACAGGCACGGCCTGGCCACACGGACCAGGAGACTGAGGAGCAGCAACAGTTCCGGAACATCTTCAGGCAGATTGCAGGCGATGTACGTGTTTCCTCCTAACCCAGGGCTCCCAACGCAAGAGACTCACCGTTTAGCAGAAGCCATTTGGTTTGGGAGAATCAGAAGATGTGTATCACATCAAAGAAACCCGTGCCTTTGGGTTCGGGACGAACACCCACACTGGGTGGCTCAGAGCCTTCTGGTTATGAGCGGCTCCTTGCAGTCTGTACAGCTGAGGGTGTGGAAACTGGCCTGTCCTGCCCAGAAAAGCCCCAGCTTCCCATGGCCGAAGACAGGGGATCTTAAAGGGTGGACAGCTGGGACTTGTCCACTGGTTGCTCTGCCCTTCACAATCTTCCTCTCCCTCAGGACATGGAGATCTGTGCTGATGAACTCAAGAACGTCCTTAACACAGTGGTGAACAAACGTGAGCGACTCATGCCAGATGCGGGGGATGGGCAGGGGCCGCAGCTGTCTGAAAGCAGCTCCTCACCCTTCTCCATCCCCCCAGACAAGGACCTGAAGACACAAGGGTTCACGCTGGAGTCTTGCCGAAGCATGATAGCTCTCATGGATGTATCCTTTCTGCCACCATCCCCAATCCTCTTACATCTGCCCATAGAGCCAGGGGAACAATTAGGGGTGGCCATGCCTAGGGAAAGACTTAAGGGGATCTTGACTCAGACAATCGGGCTGATAGGGGTGGTTAGGGAAGGACACTGGGTTTTGGCTGGTTGTCATCTCCTGTCTTACTGCAGGCCTGAAATCCTGCTTGGGATGCTGCCCAAACAAGGATTATTCTTGGGGGACAGGCTCTGTGGGCTATAGAGATGGTAGGAACTCTAAGAATGAAGGGGAAGGATAGAATCTGGGACCAGGAGTCCCGGTAGAGGATACTGGTTGCTCCGCCTTCCCCGCATAGTATCCTAGATACTCCTCCCAGTTCAGGGGGACCTTACTATGTGCCTGTGGCCCTGACATCCATCCTCCAGACAGATGGCTCTGGGAGGCTGAATCTGCAAGAGTTCCATCACCTCTGGAAAAAGATCAAGGCCTGGCAGGTAGGATGAGAGTCTAATGTGGGAGTGATGGACATGGTTAACTTGGGATTAAGTGTGTAACTGCTATCTTCGAATTTCCTATTTTCAGAAAATCTTCAAACACTATGACACAGACCATTCCGGCACCATCAATAGCTATGAGATGCGAAATGCAGTCAATGATGCAGGTGCTGTGGGGAAGAGGGTAGAAGATGCAGACATGAGAGCTGGCTGGGGAGAGCAGGAGGGGATGGGAGACTAGACTACTGGGGCCCTGTTAGAGAAAGGAGGGGGGAGCTTCTTTCCTAAGCCAGTGTGGCCAGGAAGTGGAGAAGGGAGACTGCAAAGCCTGAGAACTTCACTCCCCTTTCCTTTCCCTGCACTTCCAAGGCTTCCACCTCAACAGCCAACTCTATGACATCATCACCATGCGCTATGCAGACAAACACATGAACATCGACTTTGACAGTTTCATTTGCTGCTTCGTCAGGCTGGAAGGGATGTTCAGTAAGTGTCTTAGTTAAGGTTTCTATTGCTGTGAAGAGACACCATGACCATGGCAACTCTTATAAGGAAACATTTCACTGGGGCTGGCTTACGGTTCAAAGGTTTAGTCCATTATCATCATGGCAGGAATCACGGCAGCATGCAGGCAGACATGGTGCTGGAGAGGTAGCTGGGAGTTCTATATCAGGATCAGCAGGCAGTAGGAAGAGAGAGAGATTGACACTGGGCCTGGCATGAACATATGAAACCTTAAAGCCCACCCCCAGTGACAGACTTCTTCCAACAAGGCCACAGCTCCCAACAGTGCCACTCCCTATGGGCCTATGGAGGCCACTTCCATCCAAATCACCACAGTGAGTGCAGGACTGGCTACCCTTCAGCTCTCTCAACCCCTTTCCCCATGGCACAGCTCTGGCAGTAAGAGCTCAACCTGACAATTGCCCAGTCTCTTGCACTGAGGCTGCATATCAGTCATTAGTCTCCGTAGGCCGAGAAAAGGATGGCAAAGGGAGAGATGCGGGTTATGTTCCGCATGGATTTGTGTGGAAGGACAGCACTCAGCACAGGAGCTTCCTAAATTACAGATCCGAGCACTCAGATCATGCTCACTTGTGATCCAGCAGGTACTAGAGGTAGGAAGATAGACCTTAGTTCAATAATACAAGGGCTGGCAAGATGACTCAGCTGCATGTGTCTGATGACCTGAGTTCAATGGCTGAAACCCAGGAGGCGGAAGGAAAGAACCAATTTCAGAGTTGCCCTCCAACCTCTACATGTGTTCTGTGGTGTGTGCCCACATGCACACACAATAATAAATTCCTTAAAAAGCAAACACGAGCAAACTAAGCCAAAACCCTAGGAGGGGGCAAACGATGGTGGCGGAGGTAGTGACTGGCTTTTGGCCTATGCTTTCTTTCACACAGGAGCTTTTAACGCATTCGACAAGGACGGAGATGGCATCATCAAACTGAATGTTCTCGAGGTAAGCATAACCAACTGCACATCCTCCGCACTAAACCCAAGGTGAGGTCAGCGAGGCAGACTGGACCCAGTGTTCCTCATTCCCAGGACAGGAACTCAAAAGGGAGCCTAATGAAGACTGTGGTTCCTGGGGAGATGAATGGGGGGGGGGTACCTTGAGAGCTTTGCCCCCCCAAGTTGCACTGCCAGAAAACACTTTCCTAGAAAAGACCCAGGGAAAAGGAGCTGTTTGCTCTTTTTAAGAACCTTCCCTTGCCCCCTTATCCCCTTCCCAATGCAAGAGATCCTAGGGCTGACAGGCCTCTTTGCATGCTTTTGTACTGATCTGGAGCTTCCTCTTTCAGTGGCTGCAGCTTACCATGTATGCCTGAACCAGACAGGCCTCATGCAAGATCAACCAAGATTCCAACCCAACCCAACCCAACCCAGCTAGAGCCATTTACCACAAAGAATCCAGCGGCCGCACCTCCACAAAACCTATAGGGCTTCTGGCCTTGTTCCTTCTCCACTTTGCCCCGAATCTCGGTGCCCAGCCTGGTGCTTGGGAGAACTCTCTTTGCCACCAGAAGGCTAGTGTCTTGCCTGAGCTAGGTGCAGCCTCACTGGGCTGTCTGCTGCTGATTCTGAATTGCCCACTTAGCTTGCACTGGGCTGTCCACAGCACCAGCTAGTGGTACTCACTCATACAGGAACCCAGTCGCCAAGTCTGCACTCAGTTCTGCCAGTTTTAGGATGGGTTTACTCTGGGGTAAACAGGGCTGATGCTTGGAGATATCTGACAAAAATTTGGCTGCATTCTGAAAAAAGTTAAATAAAGGCACATGTATGGCTGATTCCATTGCTTCTTTATTAACATTTCTCAGCCACAGCGCAACTGTCTTTCAGCCATACTTTCATATATCACCTCCATAAAGACCTAGTTTGGGGCTAGGGAGATGGTTCAGTGGGCACAGGGGTATGCAAGCATGAGGACCCGAGGGTGGATCCCTAAAAGCCAAAAATGGTAGCTCACTCCTGTAACTCCAGTACTGCAGAGCAAAGACAGAGGAACTCTACAGGCTTTCTGGCCAGTCAGTCTAGCCAAAGGGACAATGTTTGGTGAGAGCCTGTCTCAAAAACTAAGGTAGAAGGACTGGGGTGATGGCTCACTGGGTAAAAATGCCGAGTCTGGATCCCCAGCACCACATAAATGTAAATGCCTGTTGGAGTGATCACCCACCTGTAATCCCAGCCCAAGAGAGACAAAGAAAGGATCCCTGGCACAAACTGATCAGCTAGACTAGGTGGCTTGGCAAGCTCTGGGTTAAAGAGACCTGGGCTTTAAGGTGGAGAGTGATCCAGGAAGACAGTATCAACCACAAGTATGCACACACCACATGCACACAAAGGGAGATAGAGGAAAACCCCCCAAGTCAGTCTGACCTCTACACCTGCACATTTACACAACACAAAGAAAACCCTGTTTAGTCTATGGATATACCTGACTGTCCAGTATCGGAAGGGATGTGTCTGGCTAGTGTATAAATGGAGAAAAGCTCATTCCAGGATAAAATGACGGGGAATACATATAGAATCAAAGGCTTGAGTCCCACTGAAACTACGCCTCCTCCGACCGTTCCTCCTCTTATTGTAATCTTGGTTTATGTGCACCAGCGCTTTGCCACTTTCATGTCTGAGCACCTCACGTCTGCCTGGTGTCTGTGGGGGCAGAAGAGGGCACCAGGTTCCCTAGGACTGGGAGCTAGAGATGGCTGTAAGAGCCATGTGGGTGCTGGGAACCACGGCCAGGTCCTCTGGAAGAGCAGCCAGTGCTCTTAACCCCTGAGCCAGCCCTCCAGCCTCACTACTGCTCGTTCTGGAGCTCAGGGACCACTCAGATCTTTTCCAAGATTGTTGGTGTGGAACACACAGGGGCAGTAGGAGATGAATGGGGGCGGTGATCAGAGTACACTGTATGTGTGAAATAAACTAATTTTAAGTCAAATAAATGGGTAACACAATGGGCCAGTTACTACAAGAGAGAAGTGATTTTTTTTTTAATCCTAGCTCCTCTGCTCACTGGCCTATCTGACATTAAAACACCCCTGACCATGAGTTTACTCTAGACCTTGGGTGGGTCTGTGGCACAGATACAAGCACCATGTTTCCTGCCTACTGTCTTGTTCTTTATGCCAAAATGGAAAAGGCTGATCACGAAAACACAAAGTAACAAAATGAACCCTTAGTAAAAGTACTTTATTCTCTTCTTGTATTTGCTTTATATCTCGCTTACAAAGTTATGAAGTTCACAGCTTTTATACCAAAATGTAAGAAGGCTGTTTAGAAATAATTTTGCAGTCAAATGTCACCGACATTTCTTCTAATCCATATTTAGTATTGAAATACAGTAAGAAACCAAGGTGCTGGGCAGCTCTGGGCATCTACTTCCCCCACAGCCTTTCCTTTGCCACCCTCTGCCAGCACTGGGCTGCTTCTGGGCTGGCCTGGGCTATGTCCTTGGGGTTGGAGATGAAGACACGGTTGTTGTATGGTAAACGGTAGGTTATTTTACACAAGGTTTCACACACATCTGCATATGGAAGCGTGACCCAACACACCCCCACCACAGCTTCCTCCTTTCCTGCATATCAGGCCACCTCCCTGAAACCCAAGGTTCTCAGTGACAGGACAGAGATGAAGCCACCACTTAAGTATGCCAAGTACAGCCTTACAGTAATTCTAGAACTCTCCTTCAAGCAACAGGAACAAATTTGCTAAGTAAGCATATGCAAATCGCAGCTATTTAACCAAACCACAAGGTAGGTGTTGTTCAAACCCTACTTCACAATATTCTTCAATTTCCTTCCCAATGAATTATCTTCCATAAAATAATACTGTGTCATTCTTGTAAGTGTGACCTACACCCAGCCACTCAGCCACATGCCCATACACTGAAATTGTCCCATACATAAATCTACCAGAAAAAAACAAAACCTTTGTTGGCAACAATCACTTCAATCCTAAAAGTACTGGCTTGGATTCACTGTAGTCCAGGAATTCAAATTTTCAACGGCTAACTCTCCCGAATAAAACGTCTTCCTGACAAGAGCAATAAGAGCAGTGTTAAACAGCGACTCCTTGGACTTAAGTGATGTCAGGACACATTTTGCCATTTTTTTATTTGCATTGTTTACAGTTGAGCAAAGTATGCCAAAATGTGTTTTGAACCTAAGTGAAAACTTAAAAACAAAAATGAAAGTGGCTGGTTATTTTAATAGAACTGTTATTGTAAACACAAAAGGATTTTTTAAGATTTTCTTTGCTTTGAGCTGCTGGACTAGGCATAAAGAATTTAAAAATAAAAATGACCTGCAAGTACTCCTTAGAAATGTCTTGGGTTTTGGAGGTTATTTATTAGTCACTTTCCTTCTCCTTCAAATTACCCAACAAAAGTCAGCACAGACCCGAGCTGCCCCTTCTGAGGGGAACTGGAGGCTGATCATGAATGACCAACCTAATGAACAACGTAAGAAGCAGTCACAGTCTGTCTCCACAGGCAGCCACTGCTGAGGAGCCAAGAAACCCAAGCTCTTCATTCTCAGTGCAACCCTAGACCGCTCAACCTGGAGAACAGAGCTCTGATGCCAAAAACAATTCCACCTGTTCTTGAAGTCACCACACTGCTTCAGAGAAAGCCCTGTGAAATGAGGAAACGCCGGTGCAAGTGCCCCCCACCCCCCACTCGGGCAAGCGGGCAGACGCATGCACACAATGGTACCAAGGGAAACTCAGATCGCAGTTCCTACTAATCGTCGGACTGCAAGCCCTTAGGCCCTCAAGTGTTCCTCACCACTGGTCAACACCTTACACTCTTCCCTGCTGCACACGGCCCCTCCACTCTCATCCCTTCCTAATTCCCTCGGGTGAACAGGGAACCTGTGCTTCCTCAGCACACTGCCCTGCCAATGTGGAAACTCGAGATGCTGTAGCTCAAAGAATAATGCAGGCTTAGCAATAAACCCAAGTGAACTTTCCTAAGAAATCACTTCCCAGATCCACAGAAGTGTGGCTCCTCTGGTCACCCTTACAGAAAATGGAGGTGAGAGATTGGAAAGGTTTTCAATCTTACACAGAAATAGCATAAATATGCTTTGTCAATAAAATCTCAGCATCACACAATGGTTCTCTTCACATCTAAGCCATGTGGTTAACAAAAGTTTTCCTACACAATAGGCCACATGTGAACAGCCACTCATTTGTGGGTCACTCATGAGCCCCTAGATTTGTTCTTAACATTTTCTGGATCCAGTAAGAACTACTGGAACCATTCCTAGGGGAAAACAAAAAAGACATACTTAGTCTTTTGTGTAATTTCAGAGGATTCACAGACTGGCTTGAAGCCTATCCATCAATCCCTGGCAGAGTTGCCCTGCCCTAGAGCATATGAGGAGGTTTGATCAGGCCAGGTACAAAAACAGAGTCTGCAATCCTAGTACCAGAAAGCATTGCATCCTGAAGCTAGGGTATGTGCCCTGAGAGTCCTCTCCCTCTGAAGAACCTGAGTTTTGAGAACCCAGAAACAAAATATTAGGAAGTAACACTTGTTTAGTTTTACATACAAGTCTTGAGAAAACCCAGGCACAAAGCAATCCTGCTAAGGCATGTGACATGGGCACTCCCAATGGCTGCCTTTCCGGCACCATACTCCACTTCCTTAGCTGGCATGAATGTGAAGGCAGACACTGCTTCAGAAGTTACGTCTCTGAAGGCCTGCTTGATACCCTGTCAACTGAATCCAGATGCTCATCCTAGCTCCCCTATCTAGGGTGCTGCGAGTAGGCTGAAAGCCCCGTCGGCTCCCTGCACCATTGCTCTAGGCACAGCAAGACAATAAGAGATGGGGGCTGGTAACGGGGCAACCCAAAAGGCGTCAAGGCTCCATGAGGCTCCGAGAGCCAGAAGATGGAAAGGGGATAAAGGTATGCCTTCAGTTCAAGCAGCCAGTGAGTGCAGAGGTGAGGGGAGGCACCACACTGCGCACTCTGGAGCAGTTTACTGGGAAATGCTGTCTTTAGGGACTGGCCGTCGTAGAACTTGTCTGAAGTCTAAACTACAGCAAGCAGAGCAGCTGGCTGATTCTCAGGCCTCTACCACGTTTCCTTTTGTACCTACAGCCAGCTTTATCCATCTACAGAACACTTCATAGTGAAACACTGCACATAATTATTAAAAAAGAAAATGATCTGCTTCAAATTTAAATACCCAGTTATTTCAAAAGGAGGAATTAAAACCGATCCTGAAAAACCTATCATAAGCCATCATAAGACATAAAGCAGAAATGACAAACTGAATCAATAAAATATGTGTATGATTAGGATCAAACTGGGTAACCAATTAATATCTGAATCTTTAATAAACACCTATAGTCTAGTAGCATAAATCTCTGTACGTCATCTCTCCCAGAAGAGTACGGTACGGTTCCTTAGAATCTGCTTAACGTCACCCTTACACGCTCCAGCACAGACTTGACTTGTATGTAACCTATCACCCCACAGACTGCCCAGACTTTGCTAGCGGTAGGTCTGGCTGTGAACCACTTTCTCCTTCCCAGCTTCACTGGAGAGGGACAGAGTGGCCTGTGTGAGGGGCCAATGTGAAAATAGTTTACAAATGACTTCCCAACATGGGAGGCAAAACACTTCATGAATCCATTTTGCTGTCATCTTCAGCATGCCGCTCAATATGTCCTGCAACGTCCTAGGGGAAGAAGGAGAGGGCTGTGAGAAACAAACAGGTCGCAGGGCAGGAAAGTTAAAAAAGTGAGGAACACAGAACTGGGTTGTGCAGACGTTAGGGGCGGTGGCACCAGCCTCCTGCTAACCCACAGGAAACTATCCACTTAGAGATGACATCTCCCCTTAGCACAAACCTGAAGACTCTTGCTTAACTTCTTTATTAAAAACAGCCCAATTATTGTTTTGAAAATCTTGCTTAACTCCCAAATTCTTGAGTAATAAAAAGAAAAATTCCCAGTCCCTCCCTATTTATTGCAATCCTGAACACCTTAAAAAGCAAACTGGGCTTGCTGGTCTTTGCTCTAAGTCAATGGTTCTCAACCTATAGGTCAAGACCCCTTTGGGGGTCAACAATCCTTTTACAGGGGTCACATATCAGATATTTACATTATGATTTATAACAGTAGCAAAATTATAGTTATGAAGTAGCAACAAAAATAATTTTATTGTTGGGGGTCACCACACCATGAGGAACTGTATTAAAGGACCACAGTGTTAGGAAAGTTGAGAACCACTGCTCTAAGTCTGCTAAGCCCAGGCTGATCCAATCCCATAATACCTGCTTGGATCCTTTCCTAGCTGTGAAAAAAGCATCACAGTTCTTCCAGCGACATTTCAGCGTCTGAAAGTTCGGATTAGTGTGGTCAGTCAGCAAATGTTGTTTCAAGTGATCCACAACACCAAATATCAGTGTGCAGCCATGCCACTGTAAGAAAGGATGAGGGGGTCCATGAAGAGGAGCACAGTAAACACATACACATGTGTGTACACACAAACACCTTCTTCCCCTCTCACTACGTAGCTCTGGCTGGCCTAAACTTGCTAGGTAGACCAGGCTGGCTTTGAACTCTCAGAATCTAGCTGCCTGTGTGGAGATTAAATGATGTCCCACTATGCCCAGCTAGAGCATGTTCTTTATCTTGTATCATAAAATAAAATTTGCTACATTTATTTTGTAATCCTTGTTTTTTTTGGGGGGGGGTGGGGGTTTGAGACAGGGTTTCCCTGTTTAACAGTTCTGGCTGTCCTGGAACTTGTTTTGTAGGCTTGTAATCCATTTTTTTCCCAAAGGCAAGTAGCTTTCCCATAACATTGAAAGGAATATATTTAACAACTCTAAGAACCATGAAACTAAACTACAAAGCGATAGAAGCTGTGACTAGTGGGGCCCACCTGCAATTCCAGTACTCGGGAGGTAGAAGAGGGAGGATCAGGAGTTCAAGACCAGCTTTGGCTACATAGTGGGTGGGAAGTCAGCCAGTATGGACTACATGAGACCTGTCTCAAAGCAAACAACTACCTGCTGTGGAAGACTGACTTTTAAAACTCACACCTTCTATTGCTTGAATCACAATCTTTTACTTAGCCACTTAAAATAAAATGTAGCTTTCCATAAACATGCGCCTCAATCTCATGTGTTACTCATAAATTATGCACAAAGCTTCTGTTCTTGCTTCTAAACCTTCAGTCTTGTAATGAACATTATTATGTCTGCCAGTTCCAGGATGTCACTTAAGTTTTAGTTAGCACGTATTAATTATGCACAGAGGGTTTTGTTTTGTTTTGTTTTGTTTTTAAAGATTTATTTATTATGTATACAGCATGTATGACCAGAAGAGGGCACCAGATCTCATTACAGATGGTTGTGAGCCACCATGTGGTTGCTGGGAATTGAACTCAGGACCTCTGGAAGAGCAGTTGGTGCTCTTAACCTCTGAGCCATCTCTCCAGCCCATGCACAGAGGGTTTTATTATGTCATTCTCACACATGTATACAATGTATCTGATCATCTCCTCACTCTCTCCTGTGTCCTCCAATCCTGCTGGTTTCTCAACCAGTCTCCCTCCTTCCTCCTTCTCAAAACTGACCCAATGAGCTTCATTAAGGTTGCTTACAGAAGTATTGGCAGAGGTTATCTATACAACCATGTGGTGAGTGGCTACACCAAAGAAAGTATCTCTTTCTCCTAGCAATCAGTCACTGCCATTAGATCCTCAGAGAAGGATGGGACCTTGAGAGCCCCTCCCTCTTGCATGTTCATTACTAAATAGCACTGAAAATCTGAGGGTTTTCTTCCCAGTCAGATTATCTCAACTACCTTTGTGTTATAGGTCTAGTCCTCTATTTTGATTACCTTCCCTAAGAATACTGACAAGCAAAGACAGTGATATATACCAGAGCTGAAAAGTAATTACGCTACAGACAAACCTAGAATCAAACTTGAAAAAGCATCCAACATTCCATTAATTCTGATAAGGAGGTCAGGGTTTGGGGGGAAAAGAAACCTAGTGCCACTAACTCCCACTGGTCACTCCCAGTACTAGAACCAACTGAAAACAAGCCCTACAGGGATGGTGTTTAAGTTTTGTGGGCTAATTGTTAGGTTCCATATTTTAAGAAGACCGCACAGTTAGTCCAGTGGGCTAAGTTAAAACTACAAATTTAAAATTCTAAGTTTTTCTTCATTTATCAGAAACCACAAAGCCATAAATTATTGTAGATTATTATTATGATTTTCTTTTGGCTTTTTTCAAGACAGGGTTTCTCTGTGTAGCTTTTGGAGCCTGAACTGGAACTCACTTTGTAGACCTGGCTGGCCACGAACTCACAGAGATCCACCTGCCTCTGCCTCCCAAGTGCTGGGATTAAAGGTGTGCGTCACCACCACCTGGCGTGGAATATTATTTTAAGATGTGTTACATTTGTTTATGCTGTGGAACATTTGTTTTTTTTATTTTATTTATTATGTATAGAGTGCTCTGCCTGCATATATGGCTGCAGGCCAGAAGAGGGCGCCAGATCTCATTACAGATGGTTGTGAGCCACCATGTGGTTGCTGGGAATTGAACTCAGGACCTCTGGAAGATCAGTCAGTGCTCTTAACCTCTGAGCCATCTCTCCAGCCCCGGAACATTTGTTTTAATGATGCAAAGATGTGTTGTATTTTTTTATGTTGCATTTGTTTAACTCTGTGAAGCCGTGTTACATTGCCTGTCTTAAAAAACATCTGATTGGTCTAAGAAAGAGCTGAACAGCCAATAGCAAGGCAGGAGAAAGTACAGGCGGGGCTGGCAAGCAGAGAGAATAAATAGAAGGATAAAAAGAGAGATGAAGGAGTGAGAAAAGAAGGAGCCAGCCACCCAGCCAGACACCAAATAAGAAGGAAAGAAAAGATATAAAGAAATAGAGAAAGGTAAAAGCTCAGAGGCAAAAGGTAGATGAGATAATTTTTAAAATGCTGGCAAGAAACAAGCCAAGCTAAGGCCAGGCATTCATAAATTAAGAATGAGACTGATTTATTTGGAGAGGCTAAAACAGCAAGCACACTATTTCCTGATTTAGTAACAAACAGACCACCTAGGAGAAGAAGATTTCTGTGGCAAGGACTTGCCTATCACGTGTGAGGTTTAAAACTTCCGTACTGCAAACAAGACAAAACAAAATCTCATCCACACAAACTCCTCGAAAGAAAACCAACACCTAGGAGATAAAGTGAGAAGCCACTATTCACAGATCTCATATCAAACTTGAGAGATTTTTCAATAAAGAAGTCAAAAAGCAGGCTGGAGAGATGGCTTAGCAGTTAAGAGTACTAGCTACTCTTCCAGAGGTCCTGAGTTCAATTCCCAGCAACCACATGGTGGCTCACAACCATCTATAATGAGATCTGGTGCCATCTTCTGGCCCACAGCATATATGCAGACAGAACCCTGTTATACATAATAAATAAATAAATCTTAAAAAAAAAAAAAAAGACTACTTCCTACTTTCTCTTCTATCAGGTTCAGAGTAACTGGATTTATGTTGAGGTCTTTGTTCTACTTAGACTTAAGTTTTGTGTACGGTGACAGATATGGATCTATTTGCAGCCTTCTACATGTTAACATCCAGTTATGCCAGCACCATTTGTTGAAGATGCTTTCTTTTTTCCATTGTCAGCTTTGGCTTCTTTGTCGAAAATCATATGTTCATATGTGTGCGGATTAATGTCAAGGCCTTCAATTCAATTCCATTGGTTCACATGTCGGTTTTTATGCCAGTACCAAGCTGTTTTTATTACTGTATCTCTATAGTAGAGCTTGAGGTCAGGGATCGTGATGCCTCCAGAGGTTGTTTCATTGTACAGAATTCTTTTGGCTATCCTGGGTTTTTTGTTTTTCCATATGAAGTTGAGTATTGTTCTTTCCAGGTCTGTGAAGAATTGTGTTGGGATTTTGATGGGGATTACATTGAATCTGTAGATTGCTTTTGGTAAGATTGCCATTTTTACTACGTTAATCCTACCTATCCATGAGCATGGGAGATCTTTCCATTTTCTGACATCTTCTTCAATTTCTTTCTTCAGGGACTTAAAGTTCTTTTCACACAGGTCCTCTGCTTGCTTAGTTAGAGTTACCCCAAGTTATTTTATATTATTTGTGGCTATTGTAAAGGGTGATGTTTCTCTGATTTCTTTCTCAGCCTGTTTGTCATTTGTATATAGGAGGGCTACTGATTTTTTTGAGTTAATCTGTGAGGTAACCCAGACTCAGAAAGACAAACACGGTATGTACTCACTCATAAGTGGATACTAGATGTAAAGCAAAGGATAACCAGACTGCAACTCACAGCTCCAGGGAGGCTACCTAGTAAAGAGGACCCTAGGAAAGACACAGGGATCGTCCAGCAACAGAGAAATGGATGAGATCAACATGAGCAAACTGGGGGTGAGGGGGTAATGGAGGGCAAGGGTTGGGGGAAAGAGAGCTTAGGGGGTCGGGAGGTCCCAACTGGATCAGGAAAAAAGTGGGAGAACAAGGAAAGAGATACCATGATAAATGAAGACCCCATGGGAATAGGAAGAAGCAGAGTGCTAGAGAGGTCCCCAGAAACCCACAAAGATACCTCCACAATAGACTACTGGCAATGGTCGAGAGAGTGCCTGAGCTGACCTACTCTGCTGATCAGATAGCCGAACACCCTAACTGTCATGATAGAACCCTCATCCAGTGACTGGTGGAAGCAGATGCAGAGATCCACGGCCAAACCCCAGGTGGAGCTCCAGGAGTCCAATCGACGAGAGAGAGGAGGGATTATATGAGCAAGAGGTATTGAGACCATGATTGGAAAAAGCACAGGGACAAATAGCCAAACTAGCAGAAACACACGAACTATGAACCAATAGCTGAGGAGCCCCCATGGAACTGGATCAGGCCCTCTGGATAAGTGAGACAGTTGATGAGCTTGAACTGTTTAGGAGGCCCCCAGGCAGTGGGACCGGGACCTGTCCTTGGTGCATGAGCCGGCTTTTTGGAACCTAGGGCCT
>CABHPP010148054.1:33420-77720 GCA_902168425.1 Peromyscus attwateri
AGAGAAACCCTGTCTTGAAAAAACCAAAAAAAAAAAAAAAAAAAAGGGGGGGGGTGTCAAAAAACATTTGTGTATTTTTCCAAAATGAAGCTTCTCTGTCATACAGTAAAAGGCACAAAGCAGACCACAAAACCCATATGCTACACTGATGATCATGAAGATTTATAAACCAGCCCAGGACCGAGCAACTCTGAAGTCTGGTGACAATGGTTGTACTGCTTACCCAACAGCGGTAATTCTGCATCAGATTCAGTCGCACAGCCTGGATGCTTCCATCATAACAACCAGTGTAAATCTGGAGAAAGAGGTTTAGGGTATCAGACTAAACTTACACGAAGAAACAAATATAAAAACATTCTTAATGAAGTATAAAGAAACACATAAACCTCATGTAAAACCAGGGTCAAGATGCCAAAGTGGGGCAGTAATTTCTTGACCTTCTGGTCAGAGCCCCTTGAAACTGTGCCCCTTAGAGGGTCACCCTTGAGCTGTGGCTCACAGAAAGGATGGCACTTACTCTGTACTGGGACAGCACTGCTAACTAACTGGGAGCCTGTATTCATCGCAAAAAAGGGTTTTACTACTCAAGATCTTGAAAACATCCATCCTGGTTCAACCTCACAATTAAAAATAAAACCCTCTAAGTAAAGCAGGGAGTCAGGTGTGGTAGCACCTTTAATCCCTGCATTTGGGAGGCAGAAAGGAAGAGACAGGCTGACCTCTCTAAGTTCAAGGCCAGCCTATTCTACATAGTAAGTTCCAAGCCTGCCAAGACTACATAGTAAAACCCTGTCTAAAAAATAAGAAAGAAAGTTAGTTAAGCAGGGTTAGGTGAGTTGGCTGTAAGAATGCCACATTGGCCAAATCTTCTGACTTAGTTTCCCATGTCCTGTTCAGAGCATGTCTGCAAAATCATCGCTCATTTTTTTTCTAAAGCATCTAATCATGTCTTCCATTAAAAGTGGTAATAGATTTTACTGCACTTATTTTAGCTATTCATAAAAAGAGAATGCTCAACAATGTTTGTGGTGATATTTTATTTGTGCTCTAACAAATAAAGCTTGCCTGGGAATCAAAGGAAAAATTCAGCCACTATATTAAACATAGAGGTCAGGCAGAGGTAGCACATGCCTTTAATCCTAGCATTGGGGAGACAGAGATTCATCCAGATCTCTGTGAGTTCAAGGCCACACTGGGAACAGAGCCAGGCATGGTGGCACACGCCTTTAATCCCATAGGTAACCATAGAGGTCTGGAGGTCTGTACAGACAGACAGGAAGTGATAGAGCTGGGCGAAAAGAGGAAGTGATATAGCTGGGCAGAGAGAGGAAGTAAGATGGCAGGGCACAGGAAGGTATATAGGTGTGAGTATACAGGAAGTAGCTCTCTCTTGGGCTGAGGATTTTCTAGTGGGAAGAACTTGTGGCTGGCTTGTTCTATCCCTCTGATCTTTCAGCTTTCACCCCAGTATCTGGCTCCGGGTTTTTTATTAATAAGACCGTTTAGCAATTCGTGTTACAAATGTTGCTGGGTTACTTCCCACTATTATGACAAGAAGTGAGGCACTCAGTAATGGGGCACATCACAATCAAGTTGGTAAGATGTCACTTAAGGAGTAAAAGTAGACACATTACTATCAGCATATGGAGTTTTAAGTAAACACATTCAAAGGCAAACATCTGACAAAATAAGCAATACCCACCACACTTTTATGGATGGTCATACACATAATCATGTCTTTATGTCCTCCATAAACTTGCAGTCGATCATGGGACTTAGGCAGAAGAAAAAAAAGTTAGAGAATTAAGTCAACAGAGGATGTGAAACCAATGTCTTTACAATCAAAGTCTCAAACCCGAAGCAACTGCGAGGAGAACTTGGACAGGTTTTAAGAGGCTGGGGATACTCGTCAGAAAGCATCTGAGTTTTGTCAATGGTGAAACTAAGCTCCACATTTGGAAGGTGAAGGCAGCAGGGTCAGGAATTCAGAGACATCCTTAGCTACACTGTGAGTTTGAGGTTAGTTTGGACTATACAGTCCTGCCTCAATCCCTGTCCACCTATCCACCCCATCCAACCAAAAGAGAAAGGAAGGCAGTTAAAAACCATGCTAGTTTTGACAACTGGGAGGCTGAGCAAGTATCTCAGAGTGGTTCTGAGTGCAATCTTTGGCCTGGTTGCTACCTAAACATTTTAGGAGGCTTCTCAAAGTGTAGATTCGAAGGTGCCAATCCGACCTTACTCCAGGCAGACAATCTCCTGAAAGCAGTCATGCAAAATACATGGGCCCAATTCTACCTGTAATTCGTAGACTCGAACAAACTTGTCCAGGCAAGCAGTCACCATCACTTTCCCCAGGATGTTTACCACAGTCACTGCATGATTGTGACCTTTATAGATGCGCACAAGCTCACCAGTCTGCACCAGAAAAGAGGGACAATCACTAGACTGGCTTTTAGTATTCCAGCTACATTTTATGATTGTAAAGTTCTAAGGGGAAATTCTGAGGCTCCTGTAAACAAATACAGCTATTCTAACGCTAACAGCTCAAGTTCTCACTCTCACAGTACTGTTTGTTACTTACAGAAAACATTACACATATCCTCCAACTTTAACTTTTATTGACTGTGTATTTTATAGGTACACATGTCATAGCACAAATTTTGGAGGTCAGAGGACAACTTGGCAGAGTCAGTTCTCTTCTACCATGTGGATTCAGGGAATGAAACTTAATTTATGGGGTTTTGTGGTAAGCACCTTTACTAGCCCCTCAATTTCTGAAATGTGAGTATCCCTGATCCAAAAGTCATAAATGCCCCCAAATCTACAACTTTAGAGCACAGACATCAATCACAGGTGAAAAACTCTATACCTCACCCCATGTATCAGGTCACAGTCAAAACTCAGACAGTAAAAGCAAAATCATCTTCAGGCTATGTGTATATGAAACAGATTTTATATTTATACCCAAGATATCTGTTTTATATATGCACATGCAATATACAAATATATAAATCTGAATAAGAAATGACAGCCAAGCTATGCTCTCACTTTTATCATTTCATTGGTGCCAAGTAACAAGTCAGGATGGACTGGACTCCATCTGCAGAGCAGGAACTGAGCTTCTGTGCTGCATCTGAGATCAAAGAGCAGCCTCTCAGCTGTTTTTATCTGTTCTATTTTAAACACTGAGAGCCATGGCCCGCAAGTTTAAAAGAGGCATTCAAATGAAACCTTCCATAAACTCTGAGTCTTTCTCTGATTAGTTGTTTTTTTGATGAGGTTAGAATTTCCAGGTGGTCTGAAATCACCTAAGAGCACATGCTTGCATATGGAGTTATTATTATTCCTTTTTACTAGATAATGGGCCAGATTTAAAAATTAAGAGAATTGGAGAAACCTTCAAAACTTCCTTCCACTTTACCAGTACAGCTTACATGGATATTGTGAGCATGGACTGACTGGTCACTGGAGCCACTGAACACAAGGTCGTTCACCACCTTGAAGAGAAATAGTCAACAAATTAGCTTCTGTGCAAAGTAACTTTAACACACACTGGCAAATGGAAATTTCCATCCTGTTTTGAGATGAATATAAACTGTGCATAAAACAATGTTTCCCAGATAAATTTTCTAACTGGAAATGCATGTCTTATCACCAGGCACTGTGATGAACCCACCAGAACATCACTAGGTTCAAGCAGACCAACTTATTAACGGTCCTAGAAGGGCATTAGAGTGTGCCCACACTACAATAAAATACATTTGTTCCTTGCTAGTGTTACTAAAAATGGTTGGTCACTTTGTGACCCAAGTACGGAAGACCATAATCTCCTTGACTATACTCTTTACAAGATTCTAAGAACACAGCACACAGTAGTGGAAATACCGTTCAAATCTATCTATTTACTCACCTTCATGCAAAGAACAGTCTTGCTGTGGCCCTCCAGGGTTCTGAGCAGTAGTCCGTTCCGTGCGTCACGGACACTAATGGTACAGTCATAAGATCCTACAACCAGCAGTTTTCGGGCACCTTCCTGGGCTGTGGCGAGACAGCTGACTGCCCTAGGGCCATGGCATTCAAAGATCTCCTGTCGCTTGTTGTTCTGAAAAACAAACCAACGTTCTATAAGAGCAACTTAGCAAGAAAACTTCAAAACCAGCTAACCAAAACTGTAATAAACTCACATCTACTGCCCATCCTAAATCCTGATGTTTCAATCTCTGGCACATTAGCACCAACCTTCTCTGCTGCTTGGGACCTCCCTTCCCTAATCCAGCAGGGCAAACTCAACTGTCCTGCCCCAGTAACAAACCCACTCCAGTGTAGTTTCTGCCTGTGGTTTCTAGAGATTCTTTCAGTTCTTTTTCTTTTTTGAAACAGGGTCTTGCTAAGCAGCCCAGCCAAGCCTTGAACTCACTATGTAGCCAGCCCATCCTACTTGCAAATTCTCCTGCCTCAGCCTTCCTAGTGTTGAGATTACAGGTATCAATCACTGTGCCTATCTTCCCATTGCGTTTTGTCCTCCAAAAGATATGCTATATATATATCTCATGATAGTTCAAAGAAAATCTCTACTGAGAGCTACCCATTTTCTTAAATAATTTTAGATGTATTTTACTTCTGTATGTTTGTGTGTCTGGGTGGGGGGGTGCTACGCCATGTGTGTTCAGGTCCCCATGGAGGCCACAAGAGGGCGCTAGCCTGACTATGTAAGTGAAGTGAGGGAGCTGAACACACAAACAGCTTGTACGTTTTCACCTCCTCTGCTCTCGGCTATGGATATGACTAGCGGCTTCAAGTCCCTGCCTTGATTTCTACGCAGTAATGGTCTACCCTGGAACTGTGAGCCAAATAAACCCTTTCTTTTCAAGTTGCTTTTTTGGTTGGGGTATTTTATCACAGCAACAGAGACTAGGAAACTCTGGGGCCTGGCACAGGGAAGATGGTGACGTTTGCTCACCAAATGAACTTATCCTTGGTTTGGGAAAGAATGAGGCTGCACAGTGTTAGAGGAAACCTGACTTACTTCCCCTCACAGAGCTGGGCATTGTCACAAAACCCTAAATCAGTCTCTAACCCACATTGGCGTCATCCGTCAGGGAACTCAGATTTATTTTCCATGGTGTCACTCTTAAAATGAGACAGACTGGTTTAACCTATGACTCATTATTTGGCCCAAATATTCAGGCCTGGTTTAATTTAGTATGGCTGCATTTTGGTCCTGGCACATGTGAGTCTGAGCAGAGAGAATGGAGGATTGATTTCACTTGAACTAGAAGATAACTGCTTTTAAATAAAGGCTAATTCTGTTGTTTCCTCAAACCAGAAGAAAGAAAGGGCTGCTTGCTGTTTCCCACCATATAAATTCATTCTACTTACAAATGGTGGAGAAATTCAGCCTACTCCTCCAACCACTAACCTTTATGTTGAAGGTGACCACAGTGCCGTTTGCCAGTCCAGCATAGAGGATTCGCCATCTATTATGAAGGCAGAGAACTCGGTCTTCTAGCTTTAACTGTTCCAGACATTCTCGGGTCTGAAAAAACAAAACAAAACCAAACCACCAAACCCCTAAACAAGCCGTTAATAACAGAGGATAGTGGCAAATGTGTGAATAATTGCTCCTCAAAACACTTAAAATGAGGATGAAAGCACAGTAGACTATCTTAGGTATTTTTCTTCTTTAACATATATCCCAGGGTGTGAGAGTACTATCAAAAAACAGTCTAATGATATTGATATTTCTAATTAAAAATGCATAAATTCTTAAAAGGGCTGACTCGAGTGCTAAGCTTCTTAAATGAACAAAAATAAATTATAAAGTTGCATCTGGTGATGTGACTCCGTAGGTTGAGTATTTGTGCAGCAGACAGGGAGCCCTGGGGTCCATCCCCAGCACATGGTAAACTGGGTGTGATGGCTCATGCCTGCTTCTCAGTATTTGGGAGGTAAAAGTAGGAGCCCCACAGGTTCTCTGTCAGTTTGATGCCAGCCTGGGACAGGAGATCCTGTGTGGAGGCCAGAGGACAGCTTGCAGAGCCGGTTCCTTCCTTCCTTCTACCCTGTGGACCCCATCGATCTGAACTTTGGTCATCAAGCTTGGCAGCAAATCCCTTCCTCCACTGAGCCATTTCACAGGCCCTAAGCTCAGCTTTTTAAAGTGAGTTCTGGGGATAGAATCCAGGTCTTCTTCAAGGCAAGCACTTTACCAACTGACTTATTTCTATAGACCCCATAAAATTTAACTTTTAAAGAAATTAAATTAACAGGGGCCAGTGAGACGGCTCAGCAGACAAAGGTTCCTGCAGCCAAGCTTGATGATCTGAGTTTGATCCCTTGAACCACAAGGTGGAAAGAGAAAAAACTCCGTATGTCATTCTCTGACCTCCACACACGACATGACACACATGTATATAGATACATGCACATACATGCACAAAGTAAGTAAACAAATGTAATTAGAAATATTGCAACTAGCCGGGCGGTGGTGGCGCACGCCTTTAGTCCAGCACTCGGGAGGCAGAGGCAGGAGGACCTCTGTGAGTTCGAGGCCAGCCTGGTCTACAGAGCGAGTTCCAGGACAGGTTCCAAAGCCACACAAAGGAAAATAAATAAATAAATAAATAAAAATATTGCAACTTAGATTAATTCTGGCGTATGATGCGAAAGAATATTTAAGAGGAAGACCAAGGGAACTGTACTGTCATAGTGTAAAATTAATAGAACATGATGAACAAATGGAAAACGTGGTTTATGCTGAACCTTCTATCTAAGATGGTGTCAGCGTGCTAATACGCTCAGAAACAAAATGAGAAAGTCAAATGAGAAGAATGACAGAAAACACAGTTAAATGCTCGACACTACCACTTTGATTTCTCTAGAACCACCTACCTTGACATTATAGCAGCGAATGGTGTGGTCACTGGAACCAGTGTAAAGGACAGAATTCTTCCCAGAGGTGTGAGTGACAAGGAGGCAGTTCACTTTGGAAATATGGCCCTCAAAGACACCAATACACTTCCGACTCTAAAAATCAAGCATAGGTCAGATAATAATTACTTACAGGATTTAGAAGGTATGGTGGTTTGCATTAGAAATGTCTACCATAGTCTTGGGTATCTGAACATTCTGTCCCCAGTTGGTGGTGCTGTTTGGGGGAGGTTTCGGTGGTGCAGCCTTACTGGACAATGTGTGTCAGAGGGGGCAGGCTTTGAGAGTTTAAGATCTGGGCATTTCCAGTTCATTCTCTCTGCTCCATGCCTAAGGTTCAAGATGGAGTTTCCTAAGCCTACCACCATTTCAGCTGCCAGTCTGTTCCCAACATTAAGGGACACAACGCTCTGGAACTCTGAGCCCAAATGAACCCTGCGTTCTAGAAGACTCCTTGGTCATGGTGTTTTATCACAGCAATAGAAAAGTAACTAATATAGAGAAATTAGACAATGCCTTTTGTTAATAAAAACTTGCAAACATGTCCAGTCCATTGTTATATTCACCCCAAATATGCTTGGTTAGTACACAAAGTGTGCTCAGTAAATGTGTTGTTCACTGAATGCCCAGCAAAGTCACATATAGTGAGATACTTATAACTATATATTTACTAAGCCACACCAAAAATATTTCGGTGATTTACAATGAGGAAGGAGAGAATTATACTTAATGCCTAGGTCCAGTTTTTCTAATATATGGACCAAGGAACCTAGTAAATACAAACTGCTGCTAATTGCTCAGAGAAGTTATGCATTTGATTACCAGCTTATGAGAATGCTCAACAATTAAAAAATGTCAGGTGCTATAAGTGGTCCTAGTGGCTTAGGAATGGTTTCTTAAAAATGATCTTACATGCTATGTCTGTGCATATAACAAGATCTATTTAGAATATACATATATACATATCCATACACATATCTTACAACTTGAAAATTAGACCTGATTTCCTAGATTTTTTTTTTTTTTGAGACATAGACTTATGTAGCTTAAACTCACTTCAAGCCTTTGTACCAGAGGCTAGCTTTAAGCTCCTGATCCTCCTGTCTCTATTTCCCAGGTGATGGGATTACAGGCATATGCCACCACACCCAGCTCTGCTCTTGTGGAGTATATACTCATTCTTCTGTATACCACTGCTTTCTTTCTGGGATCATTTTCGATATTTCTCATGCCCCTAGATTATATGCCTACTTGCCTATAGTAAACAAGCCTATAGTAACATTCATGGTGTTGGCTCAGAAGTCATGCAAGTGTTCCTTAAATGTTTTGGTTATCATTGCAGAGGACAAAGTTAACTGTGACAGAAATTCAAACCTTCAAAGTGTTCAGTTATACTGAGGGTGAGGCATAGAAAGATGTTACTTTCTGTAAGAACTGGGACTCTATAATTAATCACCAAGGAAAAACTCTTCCACAAATATGTTGCAATACTCATTTCAAGCTTCCTTTGCTGTGCAGCATCTGGCCCTATCACTAACGTCAAGGTTGGGGACTGACTGACCCTCACCTACTGGTGTGATCCCATGCCCTTTGCCATGGATGTTGGTTCAGAGAATAAAGCACAGGACTTCTTTTTCTAATGGAGAGAGGAAGATACGGTAGAGGTACCTCTCAGAACTACATTTTAGGGAAATGTGACTGGAGAAGGCAGAGTTGCCGCTGCTGACTGGATGATCCACCGGATCTAGGATCAGCCCACACCCCCTGCAGAATCAGCATGTTCCCTTTATTTAATGTTAAAGACACATAAGTGAGTTTTAAAGACTGCAACCAAAGATACTCAAAACATTATTCTCACCACCAAATTATAAACTCGGACAGTTGTGTCTGCTGAACAGGTATACAGTAAGTTTCCGAATATTTGAATTGCATTCACTGCCGCTTGGTGTCCTTCAAAGCTCCCTTCTGTAGGCTCGTCATCATCTCCTGGCTCTGAAGATACTTCTAGAAAACAGAAATAGGTTTCAGAGACATGTCTGCTACAGTCTGAAAAGATACTAAGTCAAAGACATCACAACCATCTAGAGGACTTGAATTAAATCACCAAAAGATTCTCTTAAATCCTAGTTCCCAAGCAGAACGTCATTAAGTTCTTCATTGGGAAGATTCCACCAAAAAACAACGACAACCTTAAAACTAATGGGGTCAGAAAATGGAACCAGCTAAGACAGATGTGAGCATGCAGCTTGCAAAGTCCAGGATCTACAGACTTGGTGCTGAGCCAGGCAACTGTCTGGTGTAAATTTTCATTTTATCTCCTGTTCTATGAATACATTTAAATAGATTAAATGTATTCTAAAAACCCCTTTCCCTGAGGCTACTTAAACAAAACAGAACAATTACCTGAAGAGTTCTTAAATGTTTTTATGGAGGATATCACCGTCTGAGTTTCTGCCACACTGAAAAATAATAGCAAAAATATCTTGGTATCTAGGAGACCAGGACAGGTGGCAAAACTAAAAACTTTCTAACTCAAAGAATCAATTTTGCTACCTGAAATTTCTTTGAAATTTACAACACAGTCAAAAGAGAAAGCAAAAACAAAACAAAAACCCAACTCCCAAGTTTGATTTTTCCCTATTCATAACTTCTTTCACATAAATTTTGATTTATAAATTCTAAAGTTTTACTTAAAAGAGTAAATGAAGTTGGGCATAGTGGTGCACAACTTTAATCCCAGTACTCAGGAGACAGAGGTAGGTGGATCTCTGAGTTCGAGGCCAGCCTGGTCTACAGAGTAAGATCCAGGACAGGCACTAAAGCTACATGGAGAAACCCTGTCTCAAAAAACCAAAACAAAACAAAACAAAAAAAAAAGAGTAAATGAAAAAGCAGTTGTGAGAGTCAAAGTCACATTTTAAGTTTTAATTACTATGCCTAAGAGATCCATTAAACAAAAATGCCTCAGATCTGCAAGCCTCTTGCCCAAGGACAGATAGTTCCTGAAATGCTGGAGGCTACTGTTTATGGGAGATAACACGTCACATGTTTTTCATTCTCCTAAACAAGTTTCTTTGACCTATCTGCACTGGATGTGCTGGATCACATATGGGCAGAAGGTTCACAGACTGGAGGTACTTCAGGATATATGCTTGCTCCTGATTGGATCTGGAATTGGGAATGGCAATGAATTATGGGTTTTCCTTCTTATGCCCTTGCCAAACTTGATTCTGGGCCATTTCCCAGGAACCTGGGTATGGACCTGGTCAGAGCCCATCCACCTGGCCAGTAAAGCTTGCTTCAAATCTGGCTTTAAACTGTAATAGTGGTCTTATTCTGGAAAGGTGGGATTAAGACAGTCAAAGCTGGTGACCAGAGCTAACGACCCTTACCTGACCGGAATGCCATCCTTGTTGCGGGTGCCAAGCTCACTGGTAGAGCTAACTTCATCATAGCCAGAACGAGAAGTCTCCATTGGGTTTTGTTCTGCAGAGCTCCAGATATCTTTTTTTGATGGGCTGTCTGGTTTCTCTTCTCCAGATTCAGAAGAATCAATGGCAACCACTTCTAACTGAGGATTTGGGACTTCAAGGACTTCCAGGGAGGACTCACTGTCTGGCTCATCTCTGACAGCTTCTTGCTCCCGACCAGTCTTGCTGTCTTCCCAGGTGGACGTTGTGACTTTCTCCCCTTTAGCTACCTTTCCGGTCTTTACCTTTCTTGCAGGCTTAGCAGTGAACACATCCTGTTCAGTGTCACTGTTCTCGGGAACGTGGGTGGCCCGCAGTGTCTTCTTCTTCCGAAGTTTCTTCTTCTTCTTGCTCCCTCTGGTCTCAGCTGATGCCAGTGTGGACTCTGCCTGCAGCTCAGCTGCAGAGTGAGTTTCCTTCTCCACAGGGGTCTCGGGAGTGAAAGACAGCCTTAGAAAAGAGCTGCTGCAGGCTTCAGACCCACTGCTGCCTCTGGCGGTCTCTTCACCTCTGTTTCTTCCAGGGAGACCAGGAGACTGGGAGCAGGGAGAGTTTTCTCTGCTTCTGCAATTCCCTTGCTCCACCGAAAAATTTTGATCTTGGTTAGCCTCCTGGCAACTTTCTGTTGACTCTGATGTTAATACTGCAGGGATGGCTGGGTAAACTGGACAGCTGTCACTGACCACTCCTGAATCAGGAAATCAAACAGAAAATCAACTTCTGCAGGCAGGGACTATCTACTGATCTTTCTTCTACTTTGAACGTTCACATATTTAATGGTACAGAGGTTTTGCTTTCCTTTGTGTGTGTGTGCGCGTGTACATGCATACAAGGATTACCTTCCAGTGCACACGCGCCCAGGCACTTGGGAGAAGGTCAGAGGACAACTTTTGAGAGCCATTCTCACGTTCTACCTCGCACGGAGGCAGAGAACCTCTTACTCCTTCTGCCAATGCTGCACTGTGTACCGGAGGCTGGCTGCACAGACTTGGTGATTCCATTTCAGCGTCCTATCTTACTGTAGGTTCTGGGATTACAACGTGGGTCCTCACTGTTTATAAGAGTAAGTGATTTCATCCACAGAACCTACTCCCCAGCTCCCACAGACAAAGGTCAGATTACGGTAAACTATGACTTCTCCATTATATGGTCTACCATGTAAACAAACATATACTTATGGTTTAAGACAGACTGAAATACAGCTCAGGATGTTTGTAGTACTGGGCTTGCCTAACATGCAATCTCCAGCAGCCTTCTCCCCTAAAAAATGATAGGAAATATGTAACAAAATAATATATCCATAGTTCATTTTTATTAAATAATGTCTTCAAAAGCCAGTATAATACATTGTATAAATTTAAATTTTTTGCTAATTTTATTTGTGTATGTGGGCATGTGTGAAGGTCAGAGGACAATTTGCAGAAGTCAATTCTCTCTTTCTATAGTATGGATCCTGGGGATTAAACTCGGGTTTCCAGGCTTGGTGATAAGTGCATTCACTCACTGAGTCACCTCACCAGTCCTAATGCACTGTGGTTTTAAATACCTAAACACTAACCCCATAAACACAGACATTTGATACCAGTATCTACATAAGCACTGCACGAGGGCACCAGGAGCAGAAGCTGAGGGAATGTTTCAAACGGTTTTAGCGTAAGGAATCACACAATGCCCGTCTTAACTTTTGTCAGGGTGTGTGTGTGTGTGTGTACATACCATGGCGTAAGTGTGCAGGTCAGAGGACAAGTTCTGACTGTCAGTTCTTGCCTTCTACTCTATTGAGGCAGGCTCTCTCTCGTTTTCTGCTGCTGTGCTTCATGCTCCAGGCTAGCTGGCCTGCAAGCTTCCAAGCAATTCTCTGGTCTTGACCTCCCACACCAAAGAGTGCTGGGATTACAGATTTGTGTGACCACATGCCTCGTTTTACGTGGGTTCCAGGCATCAGACTTGAGTTGCAGGCTTGCTTGGCTATCTCATGTCTGCTGAGCTGTTTCATTTGGACAGTCTGTTTTTTTGACTGAGTTTTTAATATGACAGGATTTGTAGTAATGAAAACAGCTAAGAAGTTATTCTCAAATGTTAAACCCGGCAACTGTTAAAGCCCTGGCTACTTCTCAACCCACACAAGTTCCTGTTAATACCTGTAAACACCAGAATGCTGTGGCCAACATGGCCACTTGCCTCTCAGGTTTTTATCAGTCCTGGCTTACATCTGAGATAATACAGGCAGTTAAGTGCTGAGAAATTCAGAGTACACACCTTACCAATAAACAGGCCGACCAGTCTTAACCCAAGTATTAAAAGACAAATGAAACCTTTTGGAAATGTCAATGTGATATCAATTCATTAAGCTCTGAGAAAAGCAGAGAACATTGAAATTTAAATTACATTCTCTGAAATGTTTTATTAGTTTCTTAAGATTTTACATTTATTTTTATGTGTGTGTATTAGCACAGGTGTGTATGTGGGGGTCCAGGTTCTCTTCTTTCCGAGTGGATTCTAGGGATTAAACTCGGGTCACCAGTCTTGGTGACAAGCACCTTTACCCCCTGAGCCATCTCCCTGACCCCATGTTTTCTGAAGTATTTGAAAACAACCTTCCTATATGAATCATCTGTCAATAAAAGAAACAAAAACAAAAACAAAAACTGGGGTTGGGGATTTAGCTCAGTGGTAGAGCGCTTGCCTAGCAAGCGCAAGGCCCTGGGTTCGGTCCTCAGCTCCGGGGAGGGGGCGGGGACAATGACGACGACGACGACTAACTATAACAACTACTTTATTTTTGAGACCTGGAACTTGCTCTGTAGATCAGGCTGATCTCTGATCTCTAACTCAAAGATCTACCTGTGTCCACCTCCCAAGTGCTGGATTAACAGCACGCAGCACCATGTGTGATTTTTGTTTTAATAGGCTTTATAACTGTCCTTCAGAACACCCTGAACTCAAGAGAAAAGCTACTTACTATTAGTCTGCAGTAATTCCTTGGACTCACTGGAAGCAGAGCCTTGTGGCACAGCACTCAAATTCCCCTCTTGTTCAGGAGACATGGGCTCTTGTTTAATCTGAACTGATGAATCAGGGACAGTACCATGGACTTGGAAAGTAGATGCGGTTATTTGGAGAGGGGTTCCAGTGGATGGTGGAGACACATGGCAAGGAGGTGGCTCCAGAAACCCTAGGGAAAAGGGAGTAGGCAGCAGTGTGGTCTCAACAGAGGTCTGAGATCGGCTATTCCTTTGTTCTCGTGCGGTGAGGCTACAGGGAGCCTGGTCTGGCTGCTCAGAAGGTTCATATGTTTCTACAACAAGAAACACAGACACATACAAATGCAAGAATGTTACTTGGAAAGTCTGTATTTCTTAGCCAATTTTTATTTGTTTTGTTTTGTCTGAAACAAGGTCTCACTCTGTAGTGCTGGCTATCTTGGAACTGGTCTTGTTCTCACAGACTGGTCTTGAACTCACAGAGATACCCCGTCTCAGCACCCCAATGCTGGGATTAAAGGTACATGACACCTGGCTTCCAGTATGTATTTTTAAAGATTAGGAAATAATTTTAAGTTGGGCATGGTGTTGCATGCCTGTAATCACAGCCTTAGAAGGTGGAGACTAGTGAATGAGGAGTCCAGCACCACCCTCAGCCACCTTCTATGTTTAAGGGAAGATGGACTACATGAGATCCTGTCTCAAAAACATAAATCAGTCAGACATGGTGGCTCATGCCTTTAATTCCACCACACAGGAGGCAGGGGCAGGCAGATCTCTGAGTTCAAGGCCAATCTGGATTACAGAGCGAGAGATCCCTAGAGAGATAGGGCTACATTGAAAGACCTTGTCTGAAAAAACTACAATAAAAAATTAAGCAAAAATTGAATTAATAATGTGTTAGCATCCTCCCTCTTAACTTGTCCAAACAAAAAATATAGCCTATACAACTATCAAGGGCACAGAGAGAACAGGCTTTAACATTTAAATTGCTCAAAGTACAAGGCAGCTCACACCTGAAATCCTAACATTCAATAGTCTGAGAAAGGTAGATTGCTAGTTCTAGGTCACCCTAGGCTATTTAAGTCCTGGGACAGCCTGGGCTACTGAGTAAGACCCTGTCAAAAAATTAACAATAAAAATTAAACAACCAGGCAGTGGTGGCGCACACCTTTAATTCCAGCACTCGGGAGGCAGAGGCAGGCGGATCTCTGTGAGTTTGAGGCCAGCCTGGTCTACATAGCGAGTAAAGGCACAAACCTACACAGAGAAACCCTGTCTCAAAAAACCAAAAAAAAAGAAAAAAAAGAAAAAAAAGAAAAGAAAATTAAAAAATCTAATTTTAAATGGCTTATCCAAGTCATACGGTTACTAATAGAAGTCAAGATTTGAACTCAGTCCTTCTGGTCCCAAACCAAAGCTCATGTCTACACTCTTCTTTTCTTTTTCCTCTGTCCATCACTGCAGCCCCACATTATAAACTGAACCTAGGGCCTTGCCCAGACTAAGCAAGCACTCAACTGAAGGCGGAGGTTTCTGTCCCATCAGCAACTCCCAAATACTGGGCAGCCACTTTCCAAATTACCACACAGAGACTTATATTACTTATAAATGCTCTGCCAGTAGCTCAGGCTTATTGCTAATTAGCTCTTACACTTAAATTATTACCCATACTTCTTATCTATGTTTAGCCATGTGGTTTGGTACCTTTTCTCAGTATGGCATTCTCCTACCTTTTCTCAGTATGGCATTCTCCTCTTGATTCCTCTGAGTCTGGCTGGCGGCTCTGTCCTTCCTCTTCCCAGCATTTTTAGTTTGGTCTCCCCGCCTATACTTCCTGCCTGGCTACTGGCCAATCAACATTTTATTAAACCAATTCAAGTGGCAATTTACAGTGTCTAAGAGGATTATTCCACAGCACTCAACTGCTAAGCTATATCACCAATTCTTTCCACTCTGGATGCAGGTGGGCCTTGAATTCACTCTCTAGCCCAGATAAACCTTGATCTCACAATCTTTTTTTTTTTTTTTTTTTTTTTGTTTTTTCGAGACAGGGTTTCTCTGTGTAGCTTTGCGCCTTTTCTGGAGCTCACTTGGTAGCCCAGGCTGGCCTCGAACTCACAGAGATCCGCCTACCTCTGCCTCCCGAGTGCTGGGATTAAAGGCGTGCGCCACCAACGCCCGGCTTGATCTCACAATCTTGTGTCAGCCTCCTAAGCAGCAGAGAACACAGCCTGGCCACTCAGCCCAGCTCTGTTTAAACACTTTTGAGACATTCACATTTCTCGAAGAAACCACAGAGACATGCAGGAAACAGTGTGACACTCCCATGGCTTCTCTGCTTTATCCCTAACAAATACCAAAAAGTAATGGTTCATCAGACATGCTCTAAATACCTTGTAATCCTTGTAGAATCTGTATTCTGTGAGTCCTCAGTGCACTCATCTCCATAGTTATCTGAAAGTAAAAGAGTTGGCTAAGCATTCTAGAATCCAAACCCCAAGCTCATCAGCGTTCCTGGGACTCTTCAGCTGTTACCTGCTGCTTGAGCATGAGCAGCCTCTGAACTTCGACGTACGCGGTCTGTAGTGCCGCCCGGGCCTGCAGGAGGTTGCTGTCCATGCACTGCAGTGACTTGCTCAGTTCTTCCTCTCTTAAGGAAATATTCAGTAGCTGATCAACCTGAGAACGTTCTTTCAAAACAAAAGGGCAAATTTAATAACAGTCTTCAAAGATAGAAATACAAAGATAGAAGTACAAACCTGTCTTTTTCTCTCAACAGGTGATCGAGACTCACGTATCTTATAAAATATCTTAAAAAACCAGACCTCATGATAACAAAGCTAAACGTATCAAAATAAGAACGAGCACGGATCTACAGTTCCCCGCCCCTGCTTACTGGTTTCGAGACCACTGCCCTCCACCACTTCCTGTAGGGAGATCTCTGCCCTTGAACACAGACTGCTCCGGTCTGGTTTCCCTTCCTTCTACTGTGCATCGAGCTCCTCACTTAGGGCTTTGGCCAAGACTGAGCCTCAGGCTTGCAGTACTTGTACTCTTCTTCTGAAACCATGCTTTCTAGTCTGTTTCTCAGGTTCAAACAGTTCCCTTTAGTCAGACTCTTGCTTGGATTTGGAGACAGGGACTATATGGTCCTGGCTGACCTAGAACTTTTTTTTTTGTTTTGGTTTTTCGAGACAGGGTTTCTCTGTGTAGCTTTGGAGCCTGTCCTGGATCTCACTTTGTAGATTAGGCTGGACTCGAACTCACAGAGATTCACCTGGCTCTGCCTCTGAGTGCTGGTATTAAAGGCATGCGCCACCAACGCCTGGCTGACCTAGAACTTTCAGAGACCCACTTGCCTCTGTCTCTGTGGGGGGCTGGGATTAAGGGCGTGAATCACCACAATTAGCCTAATTATCGTTTTTTTGTTGTTGTTGTTGCCTTTTTTTTTTTTTTTAAAGGGAAACAGGGTCTCATTACATAGCAGAGTTGGCCTTGAACTTTCTAGGTATCTGGCCACCACACTCATCCCAGATGTTTCTATGTTTCTCTCTCTGTCTCTGTCTCTCTCTCTCTTTTCCGAGACAGGGTTTCTCTGTGTAGTTTTGGTGCCTGTCCTGGATCTCACTTTGTAGACCAGGCTGGCCTCGAACTCACAGAGATCCGCCTGGCTTTGCCTCCTGAGTGCTGGGATTAAAGGCGTGCGCCACCACTGCCCAGCCACCCAGATGTTTCTCTTGATGTACAAAAGCTTTCTAAGTTTGATGCATTCCCAATGTGCTGAGGAACTTTTTTTGTTCTGTGACTTGTGTCACAGTTCTCTTTATTAAAGCTTTCCCAAAGAAAATCTAGTTTTGATACCCAATAGAAACCTAAACAGACCCAAATCAGAGCCTGTTCTTTCTGCTATAAACTCCTTAATTCACGTCAGAACAACAAACAAGGAGTCTCAATGACAAGAAGTGATGCCAGGTGAGGCGGCTTCCAACTGCAATCCCAGCACTTGGGACTCGGAGGCAGAACTACCCTGAGTTCAAGGCTAGCCTGAGTCACAGGTTAAGAAAGCTCAGAACCAAGAAAGAAAAAGTGAGAGGGACAACATTTTAATTAAACGACAGGAAATTAATTCAAACAGGAAAATCCCAGTGAGATTTCCTGCCTATATGGTCTAGGAAATAACTTAGCTTTCAGGTCTACATGGCATCATGTATTTGTTCAGCAGCAGCTAATGTAGCAAGAAATCAGACTTTCCTCTGCTTTTAAACAAGACAACAATGGAAGAAAAACCATGTATGGGCCAGGTATGGTGGCACAAGTTTGCAATCTAGCTTGGCAAGGCTAAAGCAGACTGTAGCCCAGGCTATCCTGGATCTATAGACAGATGATGCCCCAGTGCTGAGGACTGAACCAGGGTCCTCATGCCTTCTAGGCAAGTACTTTCCCACTGAGTCACAACCCAGTTCCTTTCTCAATAAAAAAAAAACACAGCAAGCCTTGTGGTACGATGCTCCAAGCTTGTAACTCCAGCACATGGAAGGCTGAGACAAGAGGATTTCTGCACATTTGAGGCCAGTCTGGACTATATAGCAATACCCTGTCTCAAAACAAACAGTAAGTACTATGAAGCCGATGTTCAGTGTTTGATGACTAGAAACTGCCACGCTAAACTATAAAAGGCTCAAGTGTTATCAGGGCAATTTCTTGTGGTCAGAGATAGGTAGAGCACCTACCCAACATGTATAAAGCCCTGGGTTCAACCCCCAGCATTGGAAAGATAAAAGCAACAGTCCAGGCATGGTGGCACACACCTTTAACCCCAGCACTTGGGAGGCAGAGGCAGGTGAATCTCTGTGAGTTTCAGGACAGCCAGAGCTGGTACACAGAGAAACCCTGCCTCAAAAACAAACAAACAAACACAAATAAAAACAATAATGTTCTGCTATAGCATTCTGTAGCCATACCTTTCTTTCCTTTAATTTTCCTTCTTTTATTTTTTCTCTCAAGACTTGGTAGTTCAGGGGAAGATCCATCCTGAAGAGAAAGAAAATTGAATATTGACTCTATAAAGGACATGCAAGAGAGGGACAAAAAGAATGCATTTTAAGATAGTCGTACGTTACCTTTTGCTATTGCTATCATCTGAGAGGACAACAGAGGCCTTGTGCACAACTCAACCATTAGTTGACTTAATGTTTCTAATAAAAAGTCCAAAATCAAAGTACTTTCTGGTATTAGATGTAGTAAAAGCCCATGTGCTCAGCCTTCCATCTAGGCAAAATGACACGTAGATGGGACAGGCAGAGCCAATGACATTTTAATTGATTTTTTTCGTGGCCTAGGTTCCACTCTAAATTTCCATAGAAAACCTTTCCAACAAAAGCTAAACCACCCATAAGGCAAACCTCAAGATAATGGCTTTTCAAAAGGGTACATCTCAAGCTTCAAGTATATTTAAACTCACCTAACAGTATCTTCTCTGGCTTAGAGAAGCAGAATCAGGGCTTGAAGCAGATCTAAATCTGTTCATTGTTTCAGCTTTGAAGGGGAGGTGGTACCAGATTACAGACAGTATGACCACTAGCAGCTTTCTTTTCTGGTGACCTCAGGCAAAAGCCAATTACAAAGACTAAAACACACACGATTATGTATATGCACTCTAATACTATCAAATCTCTTCAGTGTTAAGCCTTTCAGCTTAACCATGAATCCAACATTCACACATGCCCTATAAATGCAGCAGTACCAAGTGCCTCTATAAAAACAGATTAAATGACATCTGAAGATATGACCTATCCTTAGTAAGGTGAACCACTGCTGACAGACTAGTTTTAGAGATGACTTCACATTTTCCTGGTACTGTACATTCCTATCACATTACATCTAGTTTAGTGGAGCTACTCAAGTAAGAGAAACCACAAGGATAAAGTTAAGAGTCTTCTACTTCTGCTCCAGAGCAAAGGAAACCACACCCGATACCCAGTAACAATCAGTTGGGCCTCTCTTATCAATCACCAAGTTGTCACACAGCATGGGAATCATCGACTTACCCCGGTGGCTCTTCGCTTCTTTCTAACACTGTGACCATCGTTTTGCTCAGCTCCAGAAGTACAGCTACTGTCAGTGGCTGCATCTGCTAAGCTGGAGACTGCATGAACTGAAGACGCATTTGATGAGAGTGAGTTCCCTTCTCCACTGCTCTCCTGGGCATGGCACTCCAACGATGGTGTAGACCTCTCCTGGCTGTGCAGGTCTCTGGCTGAATGCATGAAAGGTATTATGTGATCAGATGGTAACTGTGCACTATGTCGCCTTTGGGTAGGAATGTTTCCAGCCCTTTCACCTGTTCTGACAGAGGGAGTCAGAGGTGCCACTTCCTGTTCAAGATACATGGCTGCCTTTTGACTCTGGGCAGCACTCATTGTGTTGCTAGGTGAAATAATACGTTGGGGTTCATTTTCTTTGCCGGTACCTTCCTCACTAAAGAAGCTATACACAGGAGCCCTGTCCATGATCACGCTGCTTTCAGAAAGGCTTCGCTTTCTTGCCAAGCCAGAGGATGAGGAAATGGAAACACCTTCCCACTGGAATCCTTCCAGTCTGGACAGATCAGGTTCCTCATCTAAATCCAAGACTTCTTGTTCATTTTGAACCAAAGGTACCATTTCTATGCCAAACCTTTAAAAAGGAAGAAAAAAGAACCAATCAGATGTGGTTGGGTGTGGAGCACCGTTTAATGTGCCGGGTTTCATTACACAAAGGTTACAGAGGCCAGTTCCTGCTGTCAAGGAGTGTACCCTCTGACAAGGGTTCCAGAAAAAGTAAACAAATACTTCAGTGTCACAGGCACTACATCAGAACTGTACACAGCTTCGAGAGTACAAGTGAGCTAGTAACAACTGGGTCCCTCACTCCCCTCAAATAGAGCTCCTTTTCTCTAATAAACATTTGAAAAGCAAAGAAACCAGTTTCCCAAGCATTCACAACCACTAAGCATGACTCTAAGCTTCCTACTTTACCACATCATGCACTATTCAAAAGGCCTAAGAAAGAAAAACAAGACAAAAAGATCAACAAGAACAGTAAAGACCCTGGGCCTGGAGGGTTACACTTACACTGCTGCAAATTATGATTTTTCAAGTAGCAAACATATATTGAACACTCCTTGACCACTCTGAACAGTACCTTAAAATGTGACAAAAGAGCTTAAGAGAAAGCATTCTGTGATCCTCACTGCAATACCCAGAGTGCATACAGAAAGGTATCACGAGCTGAGTGACAGGTAGTAAGAGCAGTCACATTTAAAAATTTTACCACTGGTTCCAAACATTAAGATTCAAAGGAAGATACCAAGTTCTAGTCCATTTAAACCAAAGTGACAGATTTCTGATGGCATTTTCCTAGGTCCATAGTTAGTTTCTCAGGTAGGGCCCCATCATAACTGCATTGTGAGGAAAGACTATCACATGTGTAAGACAGGGTCAGTCACTGATACTGAATTAAAGCAGACATCTACAATTGATATTTTCGGCAAACATTTAATTCAGCAGAACAATAACTCTCTTTTAGTCACTGCCAAAGGGTGGTAACCTTTAAAAGAAAGCAAGGACAGATACTGAAGGAGGCACACACCTGGGTAAACCTTTGCCCAGCTCTTGCTTTTTCTTGGTTACATGTTGAATGACCTGTTCCCAGTTGACATTTCTCCTTGATGCATTTAGAATCTGTCGTAGGGTTGGCTTAAGCCCAGACTCCTTCTCCGTTTCATTCTTTCGGTGGCCACTAATATTTCGAATACGTCGAGCACTATTGAGATTTGGCTCTGGAAGATGTGTTCCAGTTTTGCTCTTCACACTAATGTGCCGGGTCAGATCTCTCTGGAGTGAGGCGGGAAAACCAAGTTTACTTAGTTCGGGAAGGAGTGTGCCTGGGGGCTGATTATTAATATCTTTTTGAAGCTCTGCATCCAAGCTAGTGCCCTCGAAGCTTTCTGTTTCAAAAGGTCCATCAGATTTAACAAGGTTGTTATCCTGTGCATCTTCCAGAGAGGTCTTCAAGTCTAGCAGTAGGCCAGTGTGTGGACCAGCTGCTGCTGTCACTTGGAACTCAGACTCCTTCCGGGGAACTGTGGAATTATGGGGGGAGGTGGAAAGGTTCCCAGATGTTCCCAGGATCTGGTTCCCTTGTTCCTTATCCACAGGGTGCGTGCTACAGGACACAGTCTCTGTAGTTGCCAAAGCCACAGCTCCACTTTTGATACCGTGCTTTTCTGGATCAGATGTTGCACTACTGTTTTCAGCTGAGTGTGCCTGAAACTCAACGTTCACAGAGTCTTCGGTTGACTCTTCTACACTCCTACTTTTTGCATGGCTCTCAGGCCGTTTGGACTTGCTAACAAGTGGCTTTCGCAGTGCTTTGGAACACTGGAGCGCCTCCTGGGTTTTCTGTGATGTGTCATTTAACTTCTCATCAGGGTCTTTTTCAGTGCCTGACACAGTTTTACTCCCCTTTAAAACAGGAGGACCTAAACCATGTGACTTGGACGTGCAGGAAGAACCATGGCTACCTTCTGAAGGGGATTTGTTCAAGAGACGTGAGCGATCTCCAGGAGAAAAAGATTTTGTTTCATTGTTTTTTGAGCGGTTCTTTAAATTATGCTTATGAGGGCCTGATTTAGGAGTTGGAAGGAGCGGGGATTTTAATAATGGAATCTTATTTGACTTACGATGTGGTTCAGACTGTTCAGTAATGGGGCAAGCTCTCACCACCTCATAGAAAGCAGTGACATCAGGAACGGCTTTGTGATTGGGAGATCCAGGATGTACTTCCTTTTGTGTTTTGAGCATTGGGGGAGTACTTGTCTTATCAATCGGTTCTTGCATGCCTGCAGTTATTAAGCTAAAATTAAAGAGAGGCTTCTCTATCGTTTCTGACGTGCTGCCCGTGACCTCCTTCAGGGCTGACTGTAAATCTGGAGTCTTCTGGGCAGGGTAAGGCGCCCAGCGGCGGAACTTTTCCCGAGCTATGTTGGCACTCTTTCCGTTAATTTTTGAGACTGCTGTGTCTGTCTGTTTAGTCGTCTGACTTTCTCGCTGCTCAAAATTGAACTCGAGTAAGCCTTCCGCGGCAGCAAACTTCTCTGCTGCGAACCCCTCGGAAGGACTTCGGTATTTACCGGCTTTGTCACTGTCCTGCCACTGCCACTTGTGTCTCTCTTGGTTGTACTTGCTTGGCTTATTGGACTTCTTGCTCCACACCTTGGTCATGTCTTCCATTTGGTAGTTAGAATTTCTGTTTCTGCCTTGTTGAAATTTGTCTCCAGGGCCATTGTAATTCCAACTATTTGTACCACGTACACTGGATTTCCAGTTTCCGTTACTGCTGTTCCCGTGCCAGCTGGAAAAGCCACCTGCTCCTTCAGAATGCCAGCTGGAATTCCTTCCTGTACCGTTATTATTCCAGTCCACCATTCCACTGTTCGAATGCCAACCTCCTCCAGAATTACTATGATTATGGAACCAATTTGAAGAGCCTCTTGGAGCACCTTTATGCCACCCAGAACTTCCTCTTGGCCCACCACTATTCCTCAAGGAATGTGGAAAGCTACTTTTCCTAGTATTATTAAAGCTATCCTTTTCCCATTTCCAGTCCCACTGTGGAGGTCCACGATGATGCCTTGTTGGCTGATTATAGCTCTCTCTGTCTTGGTAAGGGATTCGGTCTTCGCGTCTCCACTGGGGTTGCCTGTCATCCGAGTTTATTTCTTGGCTGTTACTGGAAGGCTCATCTTGTCTGAAAGAAAAACAGTTTGTCATTATGGATTTAATGAAATTCTTTTATATTCTTCTTTTAAAGGCATAACAAACCCAAACTCTCCCTCTCCTCATTTCTTCTTAGATTACAGAATGAGACCCATTTTTATTTCTGGTGGTTGCTTTTACACCTGTAACCTAAAGACCATCTTCCCCTTCATCCTAGAAATATTAAAAATGGACACATTTACACTATCCTCCTCCTCTTGCTTCTGTTGGGTTTTTTTTGGGGGGGGTTAATGTTCTAGAATTTTGTTCCTATTATTCTTAGCATTTTTACGTTATGCGGCTCTTTTCAAAATAAGAACGGTAATACTTTGTGGTTAGGATTATTGCTAATTAATTCCATGTTCAGTCAGTGACCATGCATGATTTCTCCAGGAGCAGGTTCTTATTGAAAAATCTACTTTTTAACCTACTTTAAGTGGTAAGATCACACTTTTTGTGGATACCTTCATTATTAAGTAGCCATCATGGCTGTTAGTAGTGTAAGAAAACATTTATATACAGTTCCTGTTTGGAATAGGCTTAGGATCGAGCTGAAATAGTATATTAAGTCACAAACAGGAGTCAAACAGCACAGGCCGAATAAGACTTCCCATAAGGAGCTACAAAGAGCTGAAGAGCTGGAGGCACGATACAGGGAACCTACAGCTGTCCACACTGCTCACACCACACAGGGAGCCCACAAGAAGGAGTCCCTATGTGTCACAGCAACACGCAAAGCCACTCTTCTCTACAAACTGCTGGTGGCATGTCTAACATCCCCAGCATGTGAGAGGTACTCAAAACACCAGGAAATGAAGTGAGCTAAAATCCACTTTGTTCCTGCTAAGTACTTTATTTGGATTACCTCAATGAACTTTGATAATCCAGAGGCATATACTTACTACTTTTTAAATGGAATGGCTCATGTTCAGAGAGGCTGAGTCATACAAACACAAAAGGCAGAGCAAACCCTGAACCCTGACTGCCGATTTTATACCAACCACTTAGGCCTTGATACAGTAAAAATATCACAACAGTTGTAGTTGAGTTTCTTTCTCTGAACTTGACTTAGGGCTGGAGAGATGGCTCAGCAGTTAAGAGAACTGGCTCTTCCAGGGGAACTGGGGTTCAATCTCCAGCACCCACATGACAGTTCATTACCATCTGTAACTCTGGTGCCAGGGGATCTGACATTCTCTTCTGACCTCCATAGCTCCCAGGCATGCAAGTGGTGCCTAGACATGCACACACCTATACACATAAAATAATAAAATCTTAGGCTGGCCATGGTGATGCACACCTCTAATCCAAAGCATTGGGAGGCAGAAGTGGGTGGACCTCTGTGAGTCTGGGGCTAGCCTGGTCATGTAGTAAGCTCCAGGCTAGCCAAGGCTACATAGTAAGACCCCACCTCAACAAACAAAAAACTAAAACAAAAACCACTGACTTATATTTTAAAAACTGACCTTAATTGGCTTTTTAAAAAAATAAAAAGAACACTGATTGACTGACTGTGTGTGTGAGCATGGCATGGTGCATGTGTGGAGATCAGAGAACAATTCATGGGAGTCAGTTCTCTCCTTCCATCATGTGGGTTTTGGGGATTCAATGTAGGGTGTTGTTAGGCTTAGCCGTAAGTTCCTCTACACACAGAACCATCTTCACAGCTCTTTAGCTTGCTTTTTGAGAAAGGGTTTCTCTGTGTAGCCCTGGCTGTCCTGGAACTCAGAGAGCCGCCTGCCTCTGCCTTCCAAGTGCTGGGATCAAAGGTGTGCACCACCACAGTCTTGCTATCTTGATAGCCCTTAACTGGCCTTTAATGCCTGTAGTATGCTGAATGAAAATCAGTTCCTTTTTCACAAGATAAAATTAAAAATTCATCTAGGCTGACATGGTAGTACTTGCCTGTACGATTTTATAGAACTATGTCACCACAGGGGCATAGAAGACCAGTAACTGTGATATCAGTGTCTAATTTTAGCCTCGGATAATGTTTAATCATTTACATAGCTAAGCTTTAGTAATAGTTTTGTTGTTAGTTGTTAGAAATTAGCGTCCTATATCTGGCAGTGGTGGCACACGCCTTTAATCTTAGCACTCAGAGGCAGAGGTAGGCCGATCTCTGAGTTCAAGGCCAGCCCGGTCTACAGAGTGAGTTCCAGGACAGCCAGGGCTACACAGAGAAACCCTGTCTCAGAAAAACAAACAAACAAACAACAACAAAAAACCCCAACAACAAAAACACACACAACCTCTGCCCAAAAAGAATGCACTATTCCTAAAACAGAAGCACAGACTACAGCTGTACTGTAGTCATGAGAATGGCCTCAGAAGAACTAAGCAACCCAAGGGTTCACAATCATGTTGCTATGGGCATTTTAAGACTAAGAAAGTCTTCTTCAAGGACTTAAAAAAAAAAAGTTGACATATACGATAAAAGTATTTATTTCCTACCTATATTTAAATCTCTAACATAAAAAAGGTGAGAGTAGGTCTAACTAATATTCAAGAACAATCTTTAAAAATTTAGAGTTTGAAATTTTCTCATCCTATGTTAGGACTTTAGAAACTACTGCACTTCATTAATTGTTCTGGCATATATTTCCCCTCATTAAGTAAGTGCCTTTAGGCCAAAGCTAGGTAATTGCAGCACCTTAGGGGATGGAGACAAGTTCAGAATCATCTCTGGCTATGAACAAGCTGGAGACTAGCCATGCTTATATGACTGCCTGGCTCATTTAAAAACAAACAAACAAACAAACAAACAAAACTTAAGGCCATAAAATCAGTTAAATAAGGCCATAAATGCCTAACACAAATACATAAACACAGGTATAAATTTAGGAAGTACAATTAGGGAACTTATATTGCTCAAATAATTTTGACATTGTCAAATTTAAAATATTAATATTTATAGAAATACCCAGAGTGAACTGGACACTGTGTAGTCACTAGAACTCCAAAGGTACAATTCATATTTGGCAGAAGCACCATGCTAATTTACAAGAGTTAATCCTTTCCCCTAAGGGATATTATTTGGGCAATAAAAATATTTAATGAATAATATAAATGAATAGTAGATGAAATGTCCATTGACAATGCTTATCTTATACTCTACTTCTTTCTAGCAGAAAATTGGATACTAATAAAAACAGTTCCACACACAGTGACTAAGACTATAGTTTTCAGGTTTATAACTCTATTAGTCAGCTTATCTAAAGACAAGACTGAGTTTAAGGACAGATAATATAGCAGTTCATTCAGGAAAGCATTTCATGGTCCTTAGTCTCCAGATAGCAAACTCAAACAAAATTTTATATTTAAGGTAAGATTAAGCTTTAGGCTCTTAAAGAAAGGCTTATTTTCAAATTTCAAATCATGGGGCTAGGAATGTAGCTCAGTTAGTAGAGGGCTTTCTTAGCTACACAAAGCCCTGGATAGTTCATCCCCAGGACAGACAAACTGTCTATATGAGACTAGCTCAAAAAACCCAAACAACATAACTTACCGACTTTGTTCTTTTCTTTTCTGTATTAACTGAACAAGTTCCTTGTCAAAATAATCTTCTTCTTCTTCTTCTTCTTCCTTTCCACCATCTTCTCTTTCCTGGGCATCAACATTATCTTTGTGCAACTGGCCAGAAATGTGCTTTGCATATGCAGAGAGACCCACTTCTGTGACCCCGCACACTCGGCACTCATGACTACTGTCCCTAGGGAAAGAGGGAGATGAGGGACATTCAATTCTCCCCACTGGCATGGCACACTCACCAGATTGCTAGTTTCCTCTGAAAGACACTGCACAATTGGACACAGTGAAAAATTAGTGCTAATAAACATCAAGGCTCCTTTCATCACTTTTAATAAATTTGTTTCTAGATTACTTTGGAATAAATTTTAGATTCTTTTCCAGCAATCAAGAGGCAATACACTTCAGATTAACGGGGTTTAGGAGAAATCTTCTTGAATTGCTGTACTTAAAATCTTGCCAGAGGAAACATGGTGAAGGGAGGCAGGGCAGGGGGCTCAGAGCAAACACATGCTGCTCTGGGGCACACCCATGGTGCCAGCTGCACTCAGAAAGCCTGGTGACAGCACTTCCATTTAATCTCCAGCTCTAAGCATTCTTCCAGTGACGACTGGGGGTGGAGCAAAGAGGATGGGTGCAGCCAATCTCAACTGGGTAACTAAATTGGAACAGCTGGCGTTCTGCCTGGAATGTGAAGATTCCGGACCCTGGCAAATGACAGAAGTCCCAGCAAATGTTCTTAGTTTGGATGATACATGTGACACATTCTGCTTCAGCAGGGCTTATTTTCAAGGGAATGGAAAACATGTCAGTTGTAGGAAGTTAACAGCTGTGTTAGGCAAATGTTTTCTCTCAAGTTTCAGAAAATGCTGCAGTCCAGATACAAGCAAAACTGGCTTTTCCCTAAACCTGGTGACTGGTTTGCTTCTGTTTGCTTTTCTTTTACTTGACACAATGGCAAATCCCAGATTTGGCCAGTCTTAACAAGCAAAATCTTACATCCTTCTTCAGACTTGTAGCATATCAATAATTTAACTGCTTTTGAGCTGCCTGCAATCCTTTGACTATGTCAGCTGTCCATGCAGGCACTAATGAGAACCATGCAAACTGTGGCTGTCCAATAATTCAAACGTAATCCAGGGTCTTACGTCGTGGGTTTACAGTAGTGATGAAATATATGTGCTTCTTACACCCATCTGTGTCTACATCTATCTACCTATATAAATCGCCACAGACACATACCATGAAACACAGCCACTCACCCCCCCTCCTTTTTAAACATATACCCAACCAAAATAAGCAGAATTGATGTTAATTAACAGAGGTCCTTGAAACTGAGCACTTCATTTACTAGAAGATAGTTTCTGTTACAGATCACCTGAATGTCCATTTAAAGTAAAGCAAAACAAAACACACACCTTACCAAGCAGTTACTAAATGCCAAGCACAACACTAAGTTACTCAGAGTTACAAACTATAGAACCTCAAACAATGCCTGGTACATTTTAAAAAGCAATACTGGGGTTGGGGAGATGAGACCACTTTCTGCTTTCCCAGAGGAACCACGAGCTCTATGGGGTCTGACACCCTTTTCTGGCCTCTGTGGGTTCATACACGGCATATACTTACATAAATATACATTGCACACATATGAAAAATACATCTCAGTGGAGAAAAGCAATACTGTTGGGCTGGAAATGTGTCACAATGGCAGGACATGTACCCAGTGCAGGCACAGGGACGAGGTCTGGCCTGCAGCAAGAGTGTCAGTGAGTTCAAAGCCAGCCTAGTCTTTCAAAGCTGTAGACCAGCCAGGGCCACTGTCTCAAAAAGGGAAGAAAGAGAAGAAGGAGAGAAAGGAAGGAAGGGAGGGAGGGAGGGGAGAGGAGGAGAAAGAAGAAGAAGAAGAGGAGGAAGGAGAAGAGGAGGAAAACCAATAGTTTCTTCTTTTAAAAAAATATTTATTTATCTTATGTGCATTGATGTTTTGCCTGCTTGTCTGTGTGAAGGTGTCAGATCCCCTGGAACTGGAGTTACAGATAGTTGTGGGCTGCCATGTGGGTGCTGGGAATTGAACCCGCACCCTGAGTCATCTCTCCAGCCCCATTACTGCTTCTTATATTGGATGAATCTCTAAAAATCTAAAAATGTAGAGAATTTAAACTTTTTTTTGTTTATTTTGTTTAAAATGCTAACAGTTTAAAATTTTTAAATGAGCTGAGCGGTAGTGGCTCATGTCTTTAATCCTAGCTCTGGGAGGCAGAGACAGGCGGATCTCTGAATTCAAGGCCAGCCTGGTCTACAAAGTGAGTTCCAGGACAACAAGGACTAAACAGAGAAACCCTGTCTTGAAAAACCAAAAAAAAAAAAAAAAAAAAAATTAAATGGGAGTTCTGACGAGGTTCTCTAAAAATATCAATTGGCTACCCTGAGTTCAATGTTCTAATTCCTACAATACTTTAATGCAGTATTTACGAACTGCATCTGCATATTTAAAGATTAAACACCACCAGGTGTAGTGGCACACAACTTTAAATCCTAGTACTCTGGAGGTAGAGGCAAGTGGATCTCTGTGAGTTTAAGACCAACCTGACCTACATAGTGAGTTCTAGGCCAGCCAGGGCTACATAGTAAGACTTTGTCAAACAAACAAACAAACAAACAAACAACAACAACAAAAAAGGGAAGAATCATTCCCTACTTTCTCCAGCTTATCAAGAATAAAGTTCTCTGAGACAACTAGATTGATGCTAGTTCACTAGGATGGTATTAACTTGTAATAGCAAGCAAGCATCTCATGGCAACATAGACAGTTTAAAATAGAAACAGAAATCTGTTCACAATGGGCAGCACCAGAAGCCTCTGGAGACTATAAGTCAAACACCGTCCATACACTGTGACCAAAATCTAAGCCAACTTGGTTTTTAGTTAGAAAATCATTTTGTCTTCATCTGTGTTTCTACTTAATGTGTAAAATGCTAAACTGGATGTTGCCATACCAGTGGCCTCTTTCTAATGGAGACTTTCATACTACCTCTTAATTTTTCCAAAATTGCTGATTAAGACTTTATAAAATGCAGAGAAATTTTTCTTAGGTTCAAGCCATCAATACCCCTCTTTTGAATTCTTCACTAATAACTGGCTTAAAAACTTTGCATAAACATATAATTATGGACAAAATGTAATGCTTTTGTGTCATAGCTAACAAAGGCAATAATTTTCCTTAGGGTGTTTGAAGGGCCCAAATTAGCTTCATCCTGTCACCACACAATTTCCCCTCATGCACAAAAGGCAGTCTTAAGATACTCGATGCATAAGCCTTTCCTTATTAAGCCTGCCCTAACTAAACCACAACAGCTGCTTGATAAATAAAGGCTTGAGTCTTTGGTAGCTTCTATCTGGAGAAACTGCTTATATTACACACCTACCCCATGTTCCTAATTAGAAACCAAAAAAAGCCGTGCGGCAGTGGTGGCGCACGCTTTTAATCCCAGCACTCGGGAGGCAGAGCAAGGCGGATCTCTCTGAGTTTGAGGCCAGCCTGGGCTACAGAGCGAGATCCAGGACAGGCACCAAAACTACACAGAGAAACCCTGTCTTGAAAAACCAAAAAACAAACAAACAAACAAACAAGGAAACTGACCAATATGGTCAAGCTTACCTTCAAAACTGAATATAAAAACTTAATAAAGTATTTTATAATTCTTTACAAGATCATAACTAAAAAGTAAAGTTCAGCTCTAAGCACAGTAATTAGACATGAAAATCCAGAAGAAATGGTCATATATTGAGGCTAACAGGGAAAAGGAATAAACAGCATGGATGAGTATTTGTCTCTAAGGCATAAAACAGTTATGACTGTCCTTAAAATAATGCTCCAACTCAACAAATGATTTTTGAGACTTCATGTGATTTTTCAAAATCTGATTAGCTGGTTTTTCATGCTATTTACTTGTTATGGGCTGGCAACTTGTTACGGCTGCACCTAACATATGAGGAAACCTGTACAAATGTGTTCCCCTCTAAATAAAATGAGTTAGGGTGCTCAAGATGATATTTACAGGAGAAAAAGAAGTTACAGAGCACCACATAATCCACATGTGGTCCAGTTACTCAAGACAGAGCAAAGCATGTGTATAGATCTCAAACTGTGAATGCATATAAAGTTTGGGTAGGATAGACAGCAAGATGGAATGGGATTTTATTAAAGAAGAATGAGGCAAATAGACTTACTTTCTTTTTTTTTTTTTTCTCTTTGAGACAGGGCTTATCTATGTATCTCTGGCTGTCATGGAGCTCGCTATGTAGATCAGGCTGTCCTCGAACTCACAGAGATCCTCCTGTATCTACCTCCTGAGTGCTGGGATTAAAGGCGTGTGTCACCACACCTGGCCCACCAGACTTACTTTCTATGATCCTATATTTGTTATCATCTGAATCTTATATAAATTTGTTTTTAGAAAGTTTTAGGGGAAGCTAGGGAGATAGCTCAGCAGTTAAGAATGTTTACTGAATTTCCAGAGGTCCAATATCCATGTCAGGTTGCTCACAAGCACCTGTAACTCCAACGTCAGGGGAATTCAACATCTCTGGCCACCACAGACACCTGTATTCATGTGCACAGTCACATGCACATGTACACACATGCTTGAAAATAATAAAAATAAACCTTTACAAATAATAGCTTTATGAGGCTGGAGTGATGGCTCCTGGGGCACTCCCATGAGTCCCTCCTCTCTTCCAATTCTAATCCCCCAGTCTCACCCCCAGATCTGTAGCAGCCCACATGCTGGCCTCTCCTTCCTCTCTGCCTCCATTCAGAGGAGTCTACACAGATCCTGGTGGCACATCCAGCTTTCCTCCCTCCTGTGAACCTTCTCAGCAACTAGCTCATCCCCATTCCTTAGTGTCAACTTCCAATACCTAGAAACACGTTCTACCCTGGAACCTTCAGTGATCACACCTGGCAGATCTAAGAAGCATTTCCTACCAGGAAACCCACAGCCACCACACTCTCCTAAGAACCAGAAAGGGCAACAGAAACCAAGGAACAGAACATACACCCAACAAAAACAAGTCCAGATATCAGCACCTAGAGTTAGTCATCCCAAACCCAGATGCCGAGATACCAGCATAAAAATACAGTAACAGCCAGGACAATATGTCTCCCTCTACCAGAGCCCAGCAACCCTACCACATCAGGCCCCGAGTAACACTGCTGAAGCGCAAGACAAAGACTTCTAAATAGCTATTATGAATATGTTCAAGATCTTCAAAAGGAAATGAACAAATCCATAAATGAAAACACAAACAGTGGAATGAAATGAAACAGTTCAAGACATGAAAGTGGAAATAGAATCCTAAAGAAAACCCAAACTGAGGGAAAGCTAGAAATGAAGTTTAGGAACTTGAAAACAAACCTCTGAGGCAAGCTTCACCAGCAGAATATTAGAGACGAAGAAAGAATCTCAGACATTGAGGAAAAGAAAGAAGAAGTGGATGCCTTAGTCAAAGAAAATGTTAAGTCCACCAGGGAATCTGGAATAGTATGAAAAGACCAAATCTACAATAAGAATAGAGGAAAGAGAAGAAAGCCAGGTCAAAAGCTCAGAAAATATTTTCCACAAAATAACAGCAGAAAATCTCCCCAACCTGAAGGAGGTGGTGTCTGTCAGGTACAAGAAGCATACAGAACACCAAATAGAACAGACAGAAAAAGAAGCTTCCCACAACACATAGTAATCAAAATACTAAGTGTACGGAATGAAGAAAGAATATTAAAAGCTGCAAGGGAAAAAGACCAAATAATATATAAAGACAGACCTGACTTCTGAATGGAGATTTTAAAAGCCAGAAGGGCCCCTAGACTACTATACCCAGCAAAACTTTCAACCGCAATAGCTGAAGGAAGGAAGGCACTCAACTAACTCTAAAAGCAAATTTAAGCAGTGTCTATCTACAAACGCAGCTCTACAGAAGGCACTAAACAGAATACTTCGCCCCTTTTATTTTATTGCCACTAAGCATAACCATTACACATTACAGACCCAGGCGAAGAAGAAATCATTAGCATTTATATGCTAATGATATGCTAAAGTCTAATAATAGCACATTAATTTACAGACACAAGATAAACTTGTAAGACTTACAATAAAGTTAACACATTAATGTCAAATAATAAGATGGCAGCTTCACAGAAACTTTAACTATTATTCATGGAGTAAAATATAATTCATATTTCTGGGTTTACAAATGTTACCTTTATCTAATCTCTACTTCAAATCCACATTAGTCAAGAAAACACAGAAAAAAGACATGGAATATACATATATACCACATTTTCTTTTTAAACTTTTTAAAAATACCTTAAGCTTTAAATTATTAACAGAACATTCTCAAAAACACTTAAGGTCTTTTATTTGGTTTTGCAGACATTAATAAGCTTCAGCATAGCTTAGCAAGTTGTGGATTTCCTAGGCTATTTCAGCAAGACTAGGGGTTTACAGCACAGCATACTATTAATTTGGCTAAAGCAAAAATATGGAAAGTACTAGCTGTAAGGCCACTATGCAGGAATGAGTCAGTGTGTAAGAAAGCCTGCTCAACTTTGTTAAATCTACTTGCCTGAGTTGCTATGAATTCTGCCCATATGTAGAAACGAGATGCACAAAGGTACCAGGGTTTATCATTTAAATGCCAAAAATCTACTGTTATTAATTCTAAATAATGATTCAATGCCACCAGACAACAGTCATCATGATGGATTATTACAAAATAAGCAGGCAGGCAGCATTAGCACTTAGACCCCCACATTAGCCAATTTATGGAAGAGAGCTGTTCTTATTACCTGCCCTTCAAGTTCTCAAGTTCCCTGTGATGCAACATGCTCCGCATGTGTTCGTCCATCTCCTTCAAACAACAAAACAAAGCAAATTAACCAAGGGGACTGTAGGGGATGGGGTGGGTAGAGTTCCTCTGTAGATATTCAATGAACAATCTGGATTCAAACTTCTTGAGCCAAAAAATTTTGTGATTACTTTTCTCAATTTAAAATCCACATTGGTTCCACAATAAATAACTATCTGGCTGTATTTCATGCTTAATTTTGTTTTGTGGGGTAGGATCTCAGCCCAGGCAGCCCTTGAACTCATTATGTAGTTGAGAATGACCTTGAATTTCTGGTCCTCCTGCCTCCATCTCCAGCGCTAGGATTATAGGTGCACATCACCACAGCTGGCTACCATTTTTAAAAAGTAACTTTTAGGTATTTTAAGTGGTTTCCCAAAATGGTTAGACGTATTGGCCTTAGAAGGGAAAAGACTTTTTTTTTTAAAGGTTTATTTATTTATTATGTACACAGTAGTCTACCTTCATGTAGGCCTGCATGTCAGAAGGGGGGGACCAGATCTCATTATAGATAGTTGTGAGCTGCTGGGAATTGAACTCAGGACCTCTGGAAGAGCAGCCAGTGCTCTTAACCTCTGAGCCATCTCTCCACCCCCCACCCCCACCCCCCATCCACTCCCCACCCGGCCAAGGGAAGACTTAGGAATGAATAATACAGGTTAGATTCTGTATCATTATAAAGAATGTACTAGAGTTTGGGGGGAGGGTAGCAGTCAGGTTTGGTGTTCATGCTGTAATCTCAGCACTTGGTGAAAGCCCCACAACCTACCCATCATACCACCAGGGATCATCAGTCCCAGCGCTTGGGAAGAAAAGGCAGAACCACTGCCAATTTGAGGCCAGCCTAATCTACACAGGGAGTTCTAGTTCATCCAGGTCTACATAAAAACACCAAAGACCCAGCATGAGGATGGCCTGGCAGGTCAGGGCACTTGCCACTGAGCCTGATGACCTGAGTTTGATCCTTGGAGGTCACATGGTGAAAGGAGAGAGCCTATCTTCACATGCACACTATGGTATACAAGTGCACAAGCATGCACACGCAGGCACACAAATGGACACACACACACATATAAACACAAAATGTTTTTACAAGTCTTTCAAATCACTTAGCTTCTAAAACTATTTGGCTACTTTATGTTTATGTGGTACATGTATATTATATGTTCATGTTGGTGTGCACATGTGCATTTATACACACACGCACAATACATATAAGTGTGTGTGATTATGGAGGTCAAAGGCCAATATTGGACATTTTTCTTAATTGCTTTCTACCTCATTTTTAATTTTTTAAAATGAGTGTGCATGCATGTGAATGTAGGTGCGTGTTCAGGCTATAGGATCCCCTAGAGCTGTAGTTAAGGTGATTATAAGCTGCCCAACATGGGTGCCTGGAACCAAACTCAGGTCCTCTGCAAGAACAGTATGTGCTCTTAACCACTTATCCATCTCTCCAGGCCCTCCACCTTATTGAGATGATGTCTCTCAATAAAATGGAAGCTTACTAATTCAGCTAAGCTGCTGGCCAGTCTCTATGCTGAGATTGTAGACGTATCCTGCTGTCACTGGTTTTCTGTGTGTTAGGGATCCAGATTCAGGCCCTCATGTTTGCATGGGAAGCACTTTACTGACTGGGACATCTCTTGAGTCTCTATTTGTTTATTTTTATCTATATTCTCTCCTTACTCAAATGAAAGTTTCTCAAGAATAAGACTCTTATTTAAGGCCTGACATATAAGCTGTTAATAAACATTTGTTGAGACTGGATGATGGTGGCACACGCCTTTAATCCCAGCACTCAGGAGGCAGAGGCAGGCAGATCTCTGTGAGTTCAGGCCAGCATGGTCTACAAAGAGAGATCGCTGTTACACAGAGAAATGAAAAACCGAAAACAAACAAAGAAACAAAAAACAAACAAAAAAACCCCCACATTTGTTGAATGAATATGGCTGGTAGGTATTAAAAAATAAAGCCTCAAAAAAAAAAAAAAAAAAAAAAAAAAAAAAAAAAAAGCCTCTCTCTTGGGAGCTGAAGAGATGGTTCAGTGGCTAAGAGCACTGGTTACTCTTCCAGCACCCACAGGGTACCACACAACCATCTATAACTCCAGTTCCAGAGGATCTGGTGCCTTCTTCTGGCATCCTCGGAAACTACACACACATGTTGCACAGATATACATCCAGGCAAAACACTTACCTACATAAAATAAATAAAAATCTCAAAAACTTTAAAAAGTAAACGAATAAAGCATCTCTATGGAAGTTTTTTAAAACACACACACACTGACTTTAAGGAGTTGGAGACATGGCTCAGCAGTTAAGAGCACTTATTGCTCTTACAGAGGCCCAGGTGGGTTCCCAGAACCTACAAGGGCCCTCACAACTCTCTACAACTTCAGTTCAGAGGATCTGGCTCTGCGTTCTGGCCTCAGTAGGCTTCAGGCATACATTCAGTGCACAAACATACATTCAGGGAAAGCACCCAGAGATGTAAAATAAAAATAATTAAGTCTTTAATAAACAACACTTTGAATGTGGCTGGGCACAATGGTGCATACCTGGACCCACACTCAGGAGGTCGAGGCAGGTGGACCTGAGTCCAGAGACAGCCTTGGTTATAAACCAGAGCCAGGAGGGGACAAGGAGGCCTAAGACTTTGGGACAAGGGAGACCAAGACTTTGCACACAACAATTCACTCATGGCTCTACTCTGACTACCCACTTTTCAACTTCCTCAACTGGTTTAGTTGGGTTTCATGAAAATATTAAACCTCTGCAAGGTTCTGTGTCCATTTTACCTTTAGTAGAAGAAAATAACCTGTGGAGAAGCTATCACTAGAACATATGCACACAGCTGGGCATGGTGGCAGGCACCTGTAATCCTCAGGAGACAGGATGGCAAGTTTAAGGACAGCTTGGTAGCTACACACCAAAACCCAAAAAGGTACATACATTCAATTTAATGTTTACATTAATTTGTAAAAATGTACCTCTTTAGCTGTAAACATTTCATGTATAATTAGAGAATGGCTGCTTACATATACAATTAATAAACAGCTACAATTCAACTGATTATCATAGGCTATATTCTGTGTTGACTCAAACACTTGCCCATTTAAACCACAAAATATTATTAAGTATTAACTTCATAAGTACTCAAGGAAACAAAGAAGTTAACTCCTTTATTCACAGGTATTCCTCAAGTGCTTATTATGCCCTCCATACAGAGCTGGGCACTGAAGAAGTAAATGTGAAAATCAAGTGGTTAAACTCAAATCCAGGAAGAGCTGACACCAAGCATCATGTTATAATGTAAGCACATAACGCACTTCTTCATCATGTACAGTTTGTCAGAGTCAGCATAACTACTCCACAGCCCATTATTGCTTTATCTTCTATAGTGTGATAAAGAGGACAGCTGTTAAAAACACTTCCTTTAAGTGGTGATCTTACTGGAGTGTTTCCTTACTATCTCTACAAAAACTTCATCTGGACAGAGCTTTACAAGTGAGCCTTTCTAGCTGTAAGTGATCATCATCAATTAGAACAAAACATATGAAAACCCAGGCAAGTTAAAGACAGAATATAGAATTGAAAACTCCATCAATAACCAGTCAAGGTGACACCTGCAATCTCAGTACTCAGGGGGTAGATAGGGAGATCCCTGAAAGATCCTCCCTCCTGCCTCTGCTCTCAAGTACTGGAATTATAGGTGTGCATTACTACACCTGGCTGCACTGTACTTTTCTTGAGCCTGGACACACACACAAAAATCAAATACCTATAATAAATGCAGTATATGTTAAATATCTGTGAACCAAAAAGTGCATGATTTGTGGACTGAGGATATAACTCGAGAAGTAGAGTGTTTGCCTAGTACATATGGAGTCCCTGGGCTAGACAACACAAAGTAAAATTTCAGAAAGTAATAAAATCTCAATTATCTTAAACTGTAAGCTATTTTCTCTCTAACTGATTGCTAACTAAAGTTCTCTATATCATTTACCCTTGAGTACCCTAAATTCTGGGTAGAGATTAATATATAGTTACTGGCTTTTTGAGACAGTAATGAAAAAAAAAAAAAAAAAACTCATGGAAGGAGACTGATTTGGGGGGAAAGCATAAATAAGATGCTGTTCAAATGTTTTCACCCAGGGCTGGGATCGGATTACAGCTTAGCTGGTCGGATGCTTGCCTAACACGCAGAGACTGCACAGGCAGTTTGACAGCACATCTGTAATCCCAGGGTTTGGGAGACGAAGGCAGGTGGAGCACCACAGTTTGAGGTCAGAGTACAAAGAATGTTCTAATTGCAGAGCAAAACAAAAAATAAAATTGTAACAACTTAAATTTCTAAATATCAAGTTTTAACTAATTTTAAGATGTCTTCAAAAATGAACTGGCCATAAAGCACCGGGTGCTCTCTCTTCGTCGTTACCTTTTTTGAGCCGTACACAATGTGGCACAATATGCATTTTCGTTCTCGGACCATAGTGACCAGATCTGAAGCACTCAACGTCAACCTGTAATGAGGAAGTAACATTTAGTAACCTTTGCAAAGATTATCTTTAATTCACTTTTCACTCTGCCTCTCCCTCAATCTTTCAATCTCAACAAATATAAATTCCAGCTGTCCGGGTACCAAGGTTTAAAAAACAAACAGCCGGCGTTGGTGGTGCACACCTTTAATCCTAGCACTTGGGAGGCAGAGGCAGGAGGATTTCTGAGTTTGAGGCCAGCCTGGTCTACAGAATGAGTTCCAGGACAGCCAAGGCTACACAGAGAAACCCTGTCTCGGAAAAAAAACAAAAAACAAAAAACAAAACCAACCAACCAACCAACCAACCAAACTTTAGAGTGTCATCCCTGGCCCCTTCCATACCCCACCTGGCAGAGGCTGTCAGTCCTACTGAAATACATGCAGCACTTCTCAGCTCTCACCACCGCTCACTGCTGAGGCGCTTAGAATCTGTCACAGCACAGCCTCGTGGTGTGAGTCCCCACTTCCATTCTTACCCTCTTAGCACAGCTGAAGAGTCTCAGAATGGGACTGCTTTAAAATTTAAATGCCAGGCTGGTGGTGCACACCTTTAATCCCAGCACTTGTAGGCAGAGGCAGCCAAGTTCCAGGCCAGCCAAGACCACATACTCAGACCCTATATCAAGTAAACAAAGATAAAACTTAGGTTATATGATTTCTTTGCCAAGGTCCTTTCCTGTGGCTTCCCATTTCACAGAAAATTCAAAAGCCCTCGCCATGCCTGCCGACCTGCTTCTCCTCTTGCCTACCCCACTGATTCCAGTTCCTGCTTCCACTCCTGCTCTCAGTACCCGGGCACGCCAGCCCCGTAGACCCATCCATACCGTTTATTAACAAAAAGAGCTTGCTGTCTGCATGGAGAACAGAACTACTCCAAGAATCTTCAGAGATTCCAGAAGCAGGCATTGTGATACATACTTGCATCTACAGCCCTTAGGTCAAGTTCAAGGTCAGCTTGAGCTACCTAACACTGGAGTCCACTTCAAACATCAATGTCAGATGTCCCCCAGATATTTATCATGTGGCTCAAGTTGAAAATACCTGTTAGCTTCTAGAGCTATATTTAAAACAATGTCATCCAATTTTATTAAGATAATCTGAGAAGTAAACCCAGGATGTTTGATAGTAGATCCGACCTTCCTAACCTCACGAAAGGGAGATCTTTACATACTGTATCTCTTAATATTCAGAACAATAAACTCAACAGAACTGAAGGAACTTCTATAAGTGAACCTTTATAAGTGAATGCAGACTCCAAGTGACAATATGTTGTAAAATACTCAAGATTTTAACTTTGTGTGTGTGTGTGTGTGTGTGTGTGTGTGTGTGTGTGTGTGTGTGTGTTATGTGAGGGGGGCCTACAGCAAGATGAGGAGCAGTAATTAAGCTAAAATCCCTTTCTGGAATCCCACAGGCAATTTCCTATGTCTTCACATTAACCCTGACAGAAATGAATGGATTTCTGTTAAGATGGGACAATTAGGAAGCCACAGAACAAATTTCTGCCTCTACCCCTAGGTTGCCTGGACAAACTGACACTTTTGGGAGGGCCTCACTTTGCAGAGTGGGTCTCAATAAAAAAATTACATGGCCTCTAGCTAAGGAAGATACTTTAGTACGCAGGGTACCCCTATAATGAGACAGGAGGCAGAGGGTCTGCAGGCCAGACAGTCTGGCGTATAGAGCAAAGAGATCCTGTCTCAAACAGGGTGGGAAGACAAGACCGACATGGAGATGTCTAATGATCTCCATATGATGCATACCCACACTACCACCCATGAGTAAGCACTCAGACACAAATACCCTTTCTGCAAAAAAGAACATTAAAATCTTTAATTGATGTTTTTCTTCTTTTAATTTTAATTTAATGTACCTTTAAGTATTTTGAAGCTGGTAACATGTTACAAATACATTTATGATTACGTTTGCCCCAATAATTGATCTTTTAAAAGATTTTTAATTATATGTACTTGTGTATCTGTGTTGGGGTATGTGCATGTGAGTGCAAATATTGGTGGGGTCCAGAAGATGTCAGATTCTCTACAGCTGGAGTTACAGTCAGTGAGCCACCTGAAGTGGGTGATGGGAACTAAATTTGGATCCTCAGTAGGAGTAGTAAGTGCTATCCCTCTCATCAATCTTTTGCAAACTGCTGACCAATGTCAGTTCAACCACTCAGGATGGGAAATGATGATGTCACTTCAAACAGCCTCAGCCTTTAGCACCACTTGGAACAGGAGTGGAAATTGGGTCTGCTGTGGATCTCAGCATCCAGGTTGGAATCTGATCAACAGACTTTTTTGAAAGAGGGTCTCATGTACGCCAGGCTGGCTGAGAACTCTTTCTGCAGACAATCCGGCCCTCCTGTCACCACCTCCAAATGCTGGGATTGCAGGAGTATACCAGCACACTTGGCTTTAGACATTTGTTTATGTACTAGTTATGGTACCCAGTTCCACACAGTATCAGGGCACATGTTCTACCACTGAGCTAAACCTCCAAAGATGACCAATTTCCCAAAAGGGTTTGACAATGTACAAATTATGGGTGGTTTTTCTGTATCTGTGTTTTCTTTTTTGAGACTGGGTCTCTCTACATAGCCCAAGCTGGTCTGGAACCCCCAATTCTCCTACCTCAGCCTGGGATTACAGATGTGTGCCACCACACCTGTCTCCCTAACCCCTGGTCAATACATGTTATGATGCATCCTGGGGGCCATGGGGACCAGTGGAAAATTACAGATGGACCTCTGGTCCATGCAGACTGAGGTCTAACCTAATCTAAGGGGGGTGAGGGGTGGGTCAACTGTATCAGAATGCCTCAGAGTGGAGGAGGGAAACAAAGGGACCAAAGCTGACAGCAGCTTCTGAAGCAGTGGTCGCTGACCAAAAGCTTTCATTGTAGCTGGAGAGATGGTCCACTTGCAGAGGACCCAAGTTCAATCCTTGCACCCATGTCAAGCACCTCACAATCACCTGCAACTCCAGTTCCATGGGCATCCAACACCTTTGGCTTCCACAGGCACCTGTACTCACAAGCACACGTCCACACTCAAACACTTAAACATAATGAAATAAGCTTAAAAAAAAAAAAAAAAAAAAAAAAAAAAAAAAAAAAAAGCTTCCAGGGCTAAAGAAATGGCTCAGTAGTTAAGAGGGTGAAAGCACCAACTGCTCCTCCAGAGGACCTGGGTTCAATTCCCAGCTCCCATATGGCAGCTCACAAGTGTCTGTAACTCCAGTTCCAAGGGATCTGAAGCCCTCTTCTGGCCTCTGTGGGTGCCAGGCATGCATGTGGTGCACAGACATACATGAAGACAAAATACCCATAAACTTAAAACTAAATAAAGATTTTAAAAAAAGCTTCCAACATCTGTATTTTACATGGAGATGTAGCAGCTTTGACAGATGTGCTACACATCCTGCCATTAGGGTTGAAATACATGTCTTGATATGATTGGGAAAAGTGCCTTTTACCTCCTTTAAACCTTTTGCCTTTTTCCTCTGGTCGCTCAGCTAATATGGATGAACACAGATCTTTGTCTTCTCCTCTACACTATGAATGATGTTATTTGGGTCAGAAAAATATAACTTAGTGGTAAAGTGCTTGCTTGCCTACTATGTACCAAATTCTGGTTTTGATCCCTAGCACTACAAAAATAAAATAATGTGGGTGGAGGAGGCAGCTCAGTAGTAAAGGGCTTGCCTGGATCAGTAGGCCCAAGGCCCCACCCTTAACAGATACCTTTTACCCACTTTTTATTGTAAATAAAGATCCCATACCCCCTCATCCTTCCTAGAATGAAATGCAAACTATACTTCTGCCTTAGTCATTGTTCTATTACTGTGAAGAGACACCATGACCAAGGCAACTCGAAAGCCAGAGCCCAGCAAGGGCTTTTGAAACCGCAAAGCCCACCTCCAGTGACGTACTTCCTCCAGCACGGCCACACTTCCTAATCCAGTCAAAAGTGCCACTCCCTGGTGACTAAGCATTCAAATAGATGAGCCTATGGGGGCCATTCATATTCAGCCACCACAACTTCCTACTGCACATATAAAATTTAAAACATCAACATAATGTGCTAATTAAAGAAAGATAAATGTGATTTACTACAAAATATGTACTTCAATATATAAATTCTTGGGCAAGACTTTATTAGAAAACACAAAATTATGAATGTAGCAACTATAAAAACAGTCTGATATTGAATGTATTACCGATTAAAATACCATGAATAGCACTTGCTGTTTATATGATTTTCAAAATACCATAGTAACCAACCCTTGATGGTCTTTCTGAGCTAAACAAGCACAGGTGGGGTGGTGAAATGGTTCAGTGAGTAAAGGCACTTGTTGCCAAGCCTGACGCCCTGAATTCACTCTCCAGGATACCACACAGTAGAAGGAAAGAACCAACTCCCACAGGTTGTCCTCTGACTTCCACACATGCACTGCAGCACACATGTGCACATACATAAGCAAAAGAAAAAAGGTAAAAATGGATGATCATCTTAAAACAGGCTTGGTGACACACACTAGTAATCCCAGCACTGGGGAGGCTGAGGCAAGAGGGTCACAGGTTTGAGGCTGGCAGTGCCACAGGCAAGACTCTGTCTCCAAAAACAAACAGCAGAAAAGAAAGCACAAGCACCACTAGAATAACAACTTCCCAATCACTTCCCAGGTTATAATGTCTGGTCGGAAAAGCACAAACTCTGGAATTAGACAATACCTCATGGGTTTATTCTAAGTAAAGTTCATTTCAAACTTCAATTTTCTTCTCCATAAAAAGGGAACAGTGGTCCAGAATGAGGGAGGCAGAGGCAGATGGCTCTCTGTGAGTTCAATACCAGACAGTAAATTTCAGGCCAACCTGAGATACATAATGAGACCCTGCCAAATTAAATAAATAAATAAGTAAGTAAATGAGTAAATTAAAAGGAATAGTGGAGATGGAGCACAGTGATATAGAAAATTCTCACATCACTATGTACAGCAACCACAGTCCAGAGCAAGCCCACACCCAGGAGAAGTTGGCCAATGCAAAATGGACTCTATTTGGATGTGTGTGACCATGCCTTTTGTTTTGTTTTGGTATTCTTTGTCTTATTGGTCTTTCTTTTTTGCTTGCTTGTTTTGACTTTATTTATTTATTGGAGGGAAATAACATGAAGTTGGGTAGGGAGAATCTGGGAGAAGTGAGGGAAGGGAAAGAATATGTTCAAAATACATTGCAGGAAAAAATTTTACATAAAAAGTTATCATAGGTTCAGTCAAAAAATAATTTATCGGTCTGGTGAGGAGATAGCTTAGCGGGCAGAGGTGCTTGCCACCAAGCCTTGTGACCGGAGTATGGTAGCCAGAATCAACACAGGCCAAGGAAAGAACCAAACAGTCCTCTGTCCTCCACACATTCACCACAGGATGGACATACACACAAAATAAATGGAAAAAGATTAAAAATAGTAATAATTTCTTATCATGAGCTTTGCCTTTTTGAAGATAGTCAATTACATTTTGATAATGAAATACTAGGTGCTTAACAGTTTAAAAGGCACAAAAGAGCTGACAAACAATTTCAAAGGGAGACAGTCACTTTAACAATGGATGCAAGTTCAAGGCCAGATTGGTCTACCTACTGAGTTCAGGCCAGCTATGGCTACAAAGCTAAAAACTATTAACAACAAACAAACCATGGAGGCTAAATTCATCATTCAACCCTAGTCAATCTCAGTATCATTAACAGTGGGAAAACTACAGCAGACAGAATGGCGGACATCATCACCAAAGTCTTTAACATGAACAAAAAGCAGTATTCTCTAGCATCCAGTCTGTTGTAACAAGCTTAGTAATATGTATCACAAGCCTGAATTATCAGCTTTATCTATACAACTTTGCAGGTCTCTTCAACAAATCAAGGGTGAAAAAGCAAGAAAGGTAACTGTTCTATGTTAAAAGAGACATCAAGATACATACTAGCCAAATGCAACACTTAACCTTTAGAGATTGAATCAAATACTGTTTGCTCAAAAAGGAAAGAAAGAAACAACGGAAAAAAAAAGAAAAAAAGAAAAAAAAGGGAAAAGAAGAAAATAAAAAGAAAAAAAGAGAAAAAAAACAAAAAAAGAGAAAAAA
>CABHPP010148055.1:0-12772 GCA_902168425.1 Peromyscus attwateri
AGATAGGGATGGATGGATGGATGGGTGGGTGGGTGGATGGATGGATGGATGGATGGATAGATAGATAGAAGCAGATCTTGGGCTGGAGAGATGGCTTAGCAGTTAAGAGCACACCCATCAATAACTCCAGTTCCAAGGGGACCCAGTGCCTTCTTCTGGACTCTGTGGGCAGCAAGTACCCATGTGGTACATATATATACATGTAGGCAAAACACAACCATAAAGTATATTTTTTTAATCTTAAAAAAAAGGCACAGTTGTTGGTTTTTTTTTTTTTAAAGGTAAATCTTTAGGCCAGGTTTGATGGTGTACACCTTTAATCCCAGCACTTGGGAGGCAGAGGCAGGTCAATCTCTATGAATTCCAAGTCATCCAGGGCTAAGACTATCTCAAAATAAGTAAGTAAATAAATAAATCTTTTAAGGAAAGTTTTTTTGTTTTTTCTTATTCCTATACTAGGGGACAGTAAGATGGTTCAGTGACTAGAAGCGCTTGCTGCCAAGAGGAATGACCTGACTTTGGTCCCCAGAATCAACACAGTGGGAGGAGAGGACGGATCCTGCAAGTTGTCCTCTGACCTCCACATGCACACACACACCCACACCCACACAAATAAATGCAGGGGGAAGTCCTGAACTAACAAACGTTCTTATTCCCTCTTTTCCTGTTTTTCCTCCCTTTTCCTCTCTCTCCCTCTCTTCCCCCCTCTCCTTGAATTCTCCTTAAAAAAAAAATAGTGAGTGTGTGCACACGAACACCTCACAGTGCTCGCGCCAGAGGTCAGCTTGCAGAAGTTGGTTTTCTGCTTCTGTCACGTGGGTTCTGGGACCAGGCATGGTAGGAAGTGCCCTTACCCTTTGGGCTATCTTGCCAGCCCTGCTTTCCTCCCCCTTTTCTATTTATTCCTCTTAATTATGTGTATGTGTATCTGTGGTGTGGGTGTGTGCAGCAGGTCAGAGGAGTTGGGTCTCCTGGAGTTGGAGTTACAGGTAAGCCACCTGATGCGGGTGCCAGGAATGGAACTCTGGAAGGGCAGTGCATGCTCTTAACCGCTGGGAATCCCTCCAGTCTCTGCTCTTTCTTCTCTCTGGAGACAGGCTCTTGCTCCATAGTCTAAACTGTCCTGGAACGCACGATCTTTGTGACTCTACCTACCTATCACGTGCCAGGTTTACAGGCATGAGACATCTCGCCAGTCAGAAAATGCTTTCTAGGGCCGGGTGGTGGTAGTGGTGGTGGTGGTGGTGGTGGTGGTGGCGGCGGCGGCGGTGGCACACACCTTTAATCCCAGCACTCGGGAGGCAGAGCCAGGCAGATCTCTGTGAGTTCGAGGAAAGGCTCCAAAGCTACACAGAGAAACCCTGCCTCAAAAAACAAACAAACAAAAAATGCTTTCTAATAAATAATTCTTTTATATACTCCCAAATATATATTCATATCCCCAAATTTCCAAAATGAGAACCTGAGTTCCCAGGTAAAGAATCCTATTCAGAGGAACACATAAGTGGTAATGGGGTCCCCATAATTCCATGCCCTTCAGCCATCAGTCCTAACCCCTCTCATCTATCCCAAACCTTTAACTTATAGCTGGCCCATAGAAATACAATGTGAACCACGTGTGTAATTTAAAATTTACTATCAGACACATTTTTAAAGCGTGAAACTAATTTTAATAGAATCGGATTTAACCCAACATACCCAGAGTCTTTTCATTTCAATGCGTAACCTATTTACATTTTTAATTAGGTATTTTATTTCTTTCAAAGCTTGGTAATCTGGGGTGTATTGTACTCCAACAGCATATCTCATTTCAGGCCAGCCACGCTCTAAATGTGTGTGACTAACATTGTAGGGTTCAGGAGCATTGCAAAAGGTGGGGACCAGCCTGCGAGGCGGTCCAGGATGAAACTCAGGACCACACCAACACATCTCTTAGCCTGGCAGCTCCCAAACACATCCCACCCTATTCTACAGAGACCTCCTGCAGCTGGACCCCTTCTCTATATGCCTCTGTGCTGAGGACAGCTGCAATTCACGATTTGGGCTTGACCAGCACAAATGCCATCCCCTAATGTCTTAAAACTCACACTTTTTTTTTTTTCTAGATGCAGAAACTGTGATCCCGAGCTCCACACACACAAAGGTGGGCATCAGGCAAACCGCTCTTTATCCTTTTCCAATGGGCCCCCTCCAGGTGGCAGTGCCCACTTTTGACAGACTCCAGCTGCATGGTTTGAGCCCCCAAATACCCAGAATTGGATTTTTTTGCTTTAAATCCCCTGAGCAGGCCAAGGAATTTTACTTTAAACCTGTATCATCCAGAGAATGTTCGTGGGTTGTTGTTGTTTTGTATGGATCTAGGAATTTATTTTTTACTGGTGCAAGGGATGGAACCTAGGGTCTGGTACATACTATACTCTCAAGTTTGGAGACGTTATGGGCAGGTGAAAATCTGGACGTTGTAGAGCTGATAGTGGGGTGGCTGAACATAAACACACACACACACACACAGAGAGAGAGAGAGAGAGAGAGAGAGAGAGAGAGAGAGAGAGAGAGAGAAGAAGAGAGAGAACCTCCATCCAATGGGGAAGGAAAAAATGTTCCCACCATTGTTGACTGTGTCGTGGGAAGAAAACCGGGAAGCAGCCCCGGTGGAGGAGGGAGCTATGTCCCCTACAGCTCCATCCAGCTGTTCTAGACACAGTGCCAGCGTGGGCTTTCTTTAAACTCCCCCATCAGATTGCTCCTCCTCAGGCTATACTTCTCTCACACTACTGCCTTGCAGGGAGCCAGCCTGGCAAATCCCTTCCAACCCCACTAACCCTACAGGCCCCCCAGAGACCTGGCTAAGCATCTTTGACTTCTGGCCCCACCCACCCCTCCTGCCCTCAGCTCATACTTTCAATGGGAAGGAGGACAAGTCCCCCGGGGTTGGTCCCCTCTTCTCTATTCCAGAGTTTGAAATCTGGCCAAATACGGGGTACACCAAGGCCATTCCAGAATCCTCTCTGGGTTGGGGGTCCTATTTTTAGGGAGGAGAGTGAACACAGGACCTGCTAATGAGGAGGCCAGTGGAGCGGGTGGCTGGCGTCTTGGAGAGTCCTTGTGGCCTCTGGGTAGCCACAGGAACTCACCAGATACCACTCCCACATCAAAAGTGACCCTAAAGAACTCATGTAGGTCCTGCTCTACGGGGCGTGGAACCAACATGTGCCGGCACCAAAAGGTTTTCACGTGCCCAAGAAAGTCAATGTATGTGTCAGCTTCCCCCCTCAGATCCAACAGACTGGATAGTGAGGACCCACACTCCCTAGGGTCCAGCGTGCCAGTGGTTTAGGCCTTGCCCAGCTTTGTAGAGTGTGGGAAAGCCCTGGCACCAGTGCCCGCTGCTGCTGGTATGTGGTAACAGGGAGCTGAGCAGTGAGAGGGAGCGAGGCTGTCTGCTTGCTGATAAGCTCTGCTATACCATTCAGGCCAAACCCGAGCTCCCGGATTGTCCTGGAGGATGGAGCTCAGGGCCTCTGGGTGTTTCCAGTGCCTAATAAAGTGCCTGAAACCTAAAATATCATCAGTGCCTCTAGGACACAGACACTATGCTGGGTGTGTAACTCAGTGATAAAGCACTTGCCCAGTACGTGAAAGGCCCTGCATTTGATTCCCCAGCATAAACAAACAAACAAACAAACAAATGCTATGGATTAGGAGTTAACAAATGCTTAATATGCATGACGACCAAACATCATATTTCATCAATGAGTAATAAGTACCGTGTTTAATGAAGGATTATAGGCAAGGGGCTGGAGAGATGGCTCAGCAGTTGGGAGCACTGACTGCTCTTCCAGAGGAGCCAGGGTTCAATTCCCAGCACCCACATGGCAGCTCACAACTGCCTGTAACTCCAGTTCCAGGGGATCTGACACCTTCACACCAATGCACGTAAGATAAAGTTAAATAAATTATTTTTTAAAAAATGAAGACTGCCTTTCTGCGACTTCCTTTCTCTTTCCCTAGGACAAGTAAGGTGCTGTGCCCACTCCTGAACTGCTTCCCCACTGCTTTGCTTGGCTGGAAGCCTGTCCAGGCAGCCCTGAATGACTTCAGGCAACAGAAGAGCCAGGTGGATCTTCCTCTTCCAGTCTTAGCACTGTCCAGACACTGCCCTAGACACAGAGCAAGCCAAAGACAGCCATGGGTCAAGGCCAAGACCAAAGAGACGCTGTCTCATCCTGACCCTGCTTATTGGCTTTCCTCTCACTTTTCTTGCAGGTCTTGTCTCCTTCCTCTAAATATCTCTACAAGGGCACACAACTTGGTAAAGACTGGGCAAAACCAAGGCATTTGGGCTTAGATGGAAAAGGAACGGTTTTGAGCTTTAGAACTGAATCTACAGGCCGAAACCGCAGACAAAGTGCTAGAGGGGTTTGTGGAAGCTGATGAGGGAGACTTGGTGGGGATTTTGTGGCCCCGGAACTCTTGCTGGGACACAAGAAATGGTGTTTGCTGTAGCAATCTACACTTAGACTTTCAGAGAAACATTCTACAAGGGAAAGAGGGGGATGGGGAGGTGGAGATCGGAGGGAGGGAGGAACTTTCAATCTACCTTAAGGACTACCGACTATTGCCACTATTTAAAATCCTATCAGTGAGATCCAAGCTCGTGGATCCTTCAAAATGTAAACAGAACTGGGGGTAGAAAAGGTCTTGGGTTTGACACTCAAAGAGTCAATAAATACATAAATCTCAATGGATTAATTTGCTATTACCTTTTCACTGATCTCTGAGACAGGGTTTCACTGTGCAGCCCAGGATGTTCCTGGTCCAGAGGGAGCAGCACCACACTGGCTGATCAATCGTTCACACTTACACATAAGTTAGTCCCTCAATCTCTCCTCCCTAGTGTTAATTTGGAGCCCAGACCTGCCCAGCACTGTACAGCTGGGTCCTCTCAGTCTCCAAGGCTGTAAAGTCCCTGGGACAAAAAGCATGTCTCTCAGCTCCTTCAGGGGACTGGGTGTGATTAGACACTGGTGAGTGAATGGGGGCAAGCCGAGTCCCCAGGAAGGGAATGCCCATTGGGAAGGAGTTCAATGCAGAGCCAGCTGTCCCAAGTCAGGGGCGGTTCCCTTCTCCCTCGCATTCCTATCCCACTACGCTACCCAACCCTGTCTATAGGACTGAACATCCATCTTTTCCCCAGCTACATGGAGCCACTGCTCCGCCATCCATAGGTGCAGCAGACAGCTGGGAGACGGTTCAGGAAAGGCGACGGAAGACCTGGAGAATCGATTTAGAGACCAAAGGTCTTACAGTTCCTGGACCAGAGTGTCTTCACATGCTCTGTGGGGTATTTTACACTTGTACTGGTTAAGCCATTACTAGGGGGTTCGAGCCCCTTTCCCTGAATGATGAAGGACAGAGCAGAGTAGATGGATCTGCCTTGCCGCCAAGACACCTAACTCCAGGGCATGCCCACTCTGCCTGTCTGTCCTTGGAGCTGCCTGATAGGCAGCTGTCCATCCCAGAGCAGGAGTGGGCTGAGGATGCCTGCTAGGGGGTCAACTCTGACTCTCTTAGCTGGGGCTTCTTATCTGGCTTTGGTTTGAGATTTTTTTCATTGTTTTTTTTTTTTTGTTTTTTGTTTTTTTTTGGTTTTTCGAGACAGTTTCTCTGTGTAGTTTTGGTGCCTGTCCTGGATCTCGATCTGTAGGCCAGGCTGGCCTCAAACTCCCTCTGCCTCCAGAGTACTAGGATTAAAGGCCACCACCACCACCACCACCAGGTGCATTGTTTTGTTTTTAAGGCACATACCTTTAATTCCAGCACTCTGGAGGCAGAGGGAGTTAGAGGCCAACCTGGTGTATGCACCAGGCCTTGGAAGCCACCTAGGGTGGGAGTTACAGGCATTTGTAAGCTGTAGGGTGTGAGTGCTGGAAACCAAACTCAGGTCCTCTGCAAGAGCAGCAAGTGCTCTTTACCGCCAGCCTCTCTGCTTTGCGTTATTTTTTTGTTTTGTTTTTTTGAGATAAGGTCTCACTCTGTAGCCCAGGCTGGCCTTGAACCGGCAATCCTCCTGCCTCAGCCTCCTGGGTGCTGGGATTACAAGTGTGGCACACCACATCCAGCTACTACAGTAGCTTTTGGCAGTGATAAAACATTTCCTCTGGGCTGGGCGGTGGTGGCGCACACCTTTAATCCCAGCACTTGGGGAAGGCAGAGCCAGGCAGATCTCTGTGAGTTTGAGGCCAGCCTGGGCTACCAAGTGAGTTCCAGGAAATGCGCAAAGCTACACAGAGAAGCCCTGTATCGAAAAACCAAAAAAAAAACAAAAACAAAAACAAAAAAAAATCAAAAAACAAAAACAAAAAATTCCTCTGGGTGTGGTGGCACACACTTTTAATCTCAATACTGGAGAGGCAGAGGCAGGCAGATCTCTGTGAGTTCAAGGCCAGGCTGGTCTACATAGTCAGTTTAGGCCAGCCAGGGCTATGCCAGCCAGTGCTACATAGTAAGACCCTGTCTCGAAAAACAAAACAAAAAAACAAACAAAAGAAAACAAGAGTTCTTTAAATTTCCTTCTGTCTACTAACTTTTTTCTTTTTTCTTTTTTTTTTTTTTTTTGTTTTTTTTTTTTGGGTTTTGGTTTTTCGAGACAGGGTTTCTCTGTGTAGCTTTGCGCCTCTCCTGGAGCTCACTTGGTAGCCCAGGCTGGCCTCGAACTCACAGAGATCCGCCTGGCTCTGCCTCCCGAGTGCTGGGATTAAAGGTGCCACCAACGCCCGGCTACTAACTTTTTTCTATCTCAGCAACCCAACTCAAGTGAAGAAAGGGAGAGCTATGTTTTGGAGCCCCTTCAACCATTCAAACCCTAGTGCTCGATGCTTCTGGGTCATGCCACCCAGGGTCTGTTACCTCCAGAGAGCAGGAAGCCTCCTAGAGGCCTGGGAAGCTTCACAGTTCCCAGTCTCTGTCCTGATTGCTCTTGAAGTCACCTGCAGAGGTGACAGGGAGCCAGAAGCCCGCGGAGGAGGGCTTGGTGAGCTAGGGAGGGGCGGAGTTCTGCACAGGGGACCCCAGCCCTTACCAGCCTTTCCCACCCTGGGGCTGGCGTTTTCTCCCGTCTAAAGCACACGTTTGGACCTCCCCACACAATTCCCAGCAAGGCAGGCGCCCTGATAGCCGTGGGGGCTGGGAGGAGAGGGGCGCCCATTCCTCCCCTTTCCTTTCCAGCTGGGAGATGTCTGGCTCCTCTACTCTGGCTACAACTCCCTCCTCGGGGTCACCCCATAGCTTGCCCTCACCTGGGCCCATCTATCTTGCATACCACCCCGTTGTGCCCCATCCAGTCCGTCTCCCGGGGGAACATGAAGGAGAGGGCTGGGGGAGGAGGACCTCAGTGTCAGCTCACTCCGGTTTCTCCCCCCCCCCCTCCACTGTGCCCTCTCCCCTCCCTCCGTGGTCCCGTCCTGAAAGCAAAGGAATGTTCTGGAGTTTGGGAAGGATGGGGGCCCCTCGGAGGAGGGAGGGAGGAAGGGGAGGAGGCAACTCCGTCCTGTCAGTGTCTGAGCCCTAAATAGAACACAGCAGCCAGGCTGGGGGAATGAAAATAAACAGCCCCTCTCAGCGGCCCTTCCTGATGGTCCCTCAGCTCGGGGGCCATTTCCCTTCTCTTTTTCCCCTCTACTCCCTGGCCCGCCTCTCCCTCAGGGGTGATGGGAGAGTCACTGCTTCTGGGCAAACTGTGTGACCATGGGGAGCTCCCCTACCCTCTCTGGGCTTTGGCGATTGAAGCAGACAGAGGCTGAATTGAGAGGAAAGACCTGGACCAACTTAGAAGCGGCAGAAGAGGGTCTTATCCCGATGACACACGTGTGGGGTACGTTTGCAAACAGAAAAATATGACCCCAAATGTAAGAGTCGACCGACGGTAGGTTCATGGTACACTAGTTTGCCTGCACGTGGTGGGTAGATTCTCAGAGTCACCATCAAGGACTAGGCTGTCGCACCCTTCACCAATTCCACGCAGCCCACAAAAAGGGACTTTAGGGTTCAGAGTCCGTGCACATGTCTAGATTAATCCAAGCAAATGACCCCGTCTAGTGACTTCCCTAGCCATGTCCTGGTACCATTTGGGGCTGAAGTATATGTATGTCTTTGGGACCCCGCCTAAGGGCTCTCAATCTCTTAAGCGCAGTAAATAATGCAATCCAAATCCTGGGGGTGGGTTCTGCTTTCCTCACAGGGCTCCCCTGAAACAGGGCCATGCATTGCACCCTAATACCTGGCACCAGGAGTCTGAAGGATAGGCGTTCTCAAGGCCACAGAGCAGTGGCAGTCAAAATCTCTGGCACCTGGGCTGGCCATCTACAGCCCCTCATGAAGGTGGATGGGAGGAGCCAGGGAGGCCCTGGGATTCCTCCTCTCTCCTCACTTGGGATAGGCAAGGGGTCTAGGGGCTCATGAGGTGGGAATAAGACCTTCACCCTAGAGGGCTTGGGAGTGTGCTCGACTCAAACCTCCCGCATCTCTCCATCTCCGGCCTCTTCCCTCCTTTCTTTCCTTCTTTCTCTCCACTCTCCCCCTCCCCCTCCCCTGCTCACAAAAGCTCTCTGTACACAGCCACTTCCTCTGGCCGCTGTCTCGGAGCCCAGACCTTATGAGAACCATATGGGGGAAAGAGGGTAGAAGAGAAGGGGGTGGGGAAGCAGGCTGGCCCCGCCCCTCCAGCCAGCATCTTTCCACTGCCCTCCGGCTGCGTGCCTGGTGGTTGGCACACTTTGCCCCACACTCTCCTAACTAGATTCTGGTGGTTGCATTGCCTGAGTCCCAAGCCAGAGCTGAGAGTCCCAAGAGAGATCTTTGCAGAAGAGCCACCTCCCTGAGGCAGGAGGATCGGCAGGGTCCATCCATGAGGGGCTTCCCCCTACCTCTCCCCTACCCAGGACCATCAGACTCCCAGCATGAGCACCCCAGCTAGGCTTGGGCACATGTGTGCACACAGTCCCTTCTGCCCTTTACAGGGGCGTCTGTGGTAGGCTGAGCAGGTTGCTATTCTGAGGGAATGAGCAGTGACTTGTCCCAAGCCTGCCCCCTCCTCACTCAGCCTGAAATGGTTCCAGGTTAAGAGGGCTTTGGTCCTGCTGGAGAAAAAATTAAATGGATTTTAAATGTAGAGTTTGGGTCCACTGGATCCCAAATAACAAGACCCTCATCTGGTAGAAACATTTAGACTCGGTTAATCCCACACTGATCCACCTAGCGATCCCTCTAATCTCTCCAGCCTTAGCTACAAAGCCTTAAGATGTGGGCCCAGGCTTGCTGATTCCTAAGACCCTTGTCAGTGCAGACGAAGTGGGAATTTATGGCACTGGCTGGTGTCCTCTGAGGTCCTCCTGGGGAGATTTCCTTCGGCAGATATCTATTATCAGTCCTTCCTGGAATCCCTTATTCTCAAGCCTCCTCCCCCTCTAACTCTCAGAGCTAAGGACCAGAAAGCAGGCCTTCAGCCACTGCCCAGGTTGGAGAGGTTCCCACTCCCAGCAAAATCCTCCCCACCATAAGCCAACTACCCTAGGACCTTTCCCCTCAGAGAGAGGGCTCATAAGGGCTCCCGCTCGCTCGGGGCATTTGTACCCACAGCTGCCCAGCAGACAGGGCTGTGAGGCTGGGGGGTGGGGTGAGAAATGGATCAGGAAGGAAGCCAAGAGCTCTGCTTTCCTGGAAAACTGCAAATGAAAGTCCACCATGGAGGACACAAAGCAAAGGGTGGGGGAGAGGGGACCTGCGCTCTGCAAAAACAGAAGCAGGAGTTGAGATAACGGGGCGGGCGGGCGGGCAGGCATTTTTTCAATGAGGTAAACAGGACTGTTCAAGGGAGGCCCCCCCTAGCAGACACGGACCTTATCTGGCACTTGGAGTCCTAGCCCTAAGTGTCTGCCAGGCTTCTATCTTGAGGGTTCCTGTGACTGGGAGCTGGGGGACCCATTCTGAAGAGGAGAAGAAGGTCCTCAGTGGGACCGCAGTAAATGTCTGCGAGGGAGGACACAGCCACAATGCAAAAACAGCTGGCTCAAGTCTGGCCGCTCAACCCGGGTGACAGGCTAAAGAAAAAAAAAATGAAAGGGAAAATCTGTGTGGAAAAAAAGAACACAGAGGAGTTAGAGAGGGCGAAATGAATGTTCTGTTTTGTTTGAGACAGGGTCTCCCTAGGTAGCTCAGAATGGCTTGGAACTCACCGCCCTCTGGGATTACAAGCACGACCCCGCACCTACCATGACTCCCCACTTAGAAGGGGGTTTCCACCCTGTTGGCATGGAAAGGAGAAGCAGCACCCCGTTGACAGCCTTTCTTTCTCATCTCAAGATGCATTTTGGGGTGCGACAGTGTGCTTGGACTGAGGAATGCTTGCCTACCTTCTGCTGAGAAGACCCTGGGTCTTTTCCCTTCAGAGGCTGCTGGCCGGGGTGGGGAGGACCATCAGGATCATAAATGGGGAAAGCTAAGAAAAACATCTGGAGAGAGATGCAGAGTCCATCCCACTCCAGACTGATGGATGAGTGGGCTTCCCTGGTCTGTCCTTTGCACTGTTCAGTCAGGTGGGGACCAGTCTCTTCAGAAGGTATTGTGAGCCAGCTAGGTGAATGGCCTGAGAGGAGAGGGGAGCCTTTCCTTAAGGGTGGGCTTGAGGCTGGGGCAGGAAAGTAAGTTACGTCGTTGAGTCTGCTGCTACTTTGTCATGATATATTCTCACCAAGAGCTGGTCTCACTCCTTTGAGTGGCGTCGATGGGAATTAGCCATGGCTGGAACGCATTAGTTGCCAAATCATTCTAAGATGTACTGCAAAATCACTTTTCTATTTTTCCCCCTCCCTTCCTTCTGCCTTGACCATGTTAGGATTCCCTAATCCCCACCAACAGACATACAAGAGACAGCTCCCACACATGTGAGTGTGCTGAGCCTCAGGAGCATGTGCGGTTACACAAATCACCTCCACCCCCAGCTGCACCATCACTGTGCAGCTGTGTGGCACAAACATCAGCCCAGCTAGTTCTCACGGCAAAGCATTTTGCTCCTCCCTAACTAAGTAGGCTGGTAATGCCCAAGCCTTCTAGGACCCTTAGCATTACTGGACACTCCGACCTACTGTGAAAAGTCTTAGCAGCCACTGCCATCCCCCAGAGCTTGCATGGAGGCTGAAGAGGGGAGAGATGCCGCCTCCACTCAAGGCACACAGGCGTGTGCATGCACACACCCCAGCTGGAGAAAAATGCAGGCCAGCTGGCTAACATCACAGGCTGACCAGTTGTGTCCTGTCAGGAAGCCGGCAGCCTCTGAACCCACCAGAGGACTTACTGTATTGTTCTGGGGACAATCGAAAAGATGAAGCCAGCCTCAGCTCTGGGCTAGGGGTGGTTGGAGAAACGGTGGCCTCCGGGGTCAGGATGACCGGGAAGGGGAGGCGGTTTTTAGGCTGGATCTTGAACAGGAAAGCAAGGAGTCACCGCTAGGGCGCGACCCTCCACTCCACGTCGTGCGTGGAGCTTGGAGCACATGGCCAGCACAGGAAGCCGCTGGGGTGCGGGAGGCTCTCCTCGTGCGTGCGGTTGCCGGAACTTGAGACTCGGGTTAAGGAGCACAGGCGCTCGTGACCAGTAAAGCAAGGGCTGAATCGGGCCCCAGACGAAAGGAGAACACTGGAGGGAGCCGGGAGGCACGTGTCTCCCTTCAACTGGGTTGTTCTACCAAATCTTTGAGCAATTAAGTCAATCGATAAACAGTCAAGGCCTGTATTATTTCCAGGGGGAGTAAAGGAATAGACCAGGACCCGTTGCCCAACCCGAGTTCACTTCCCAAATGTGGACAGTGGGAGAGAGCCCAAGAGGGAACTGGGACGCGGAGGGGGGAGCAGGAGGGTTCATTCAGACCAGAAGCTCCAGCATTCCAAGGACAGGCTTAGCGGAGCTCACTCTCCTCCTGCCCAATGAAGCCCGGCTGGGAGCAGAGCTCCGCAGGCCCGGGGCGGGGCACCGCAGACTCAGTTATCCCAGTTAGCGTCCAGGCTCGCCAGCTGAGTCCAGGAGGATGCACCCCCCCGCCCCGCCCTCGTGGGGGTTCCGAAGCCTCAGTAAGAACCACAGCCATCTGGAGGGCCCCTGGCCCGGATCAGCCTTCCCACTCCCACCCAGCTCAGGGCCCCTTAAGGCTGCAATGCTAGCCCACCTGGGACAAGGAACACGGATGTCCTTCCAGCGCCCACTCGCACTTCACCTGTGCAGGTGAGAGGACTCGGCGGTGCCTCTCTCTCTGGGGCACACCCTGGTTCCCGAAACTCCTATCCTTCCCCTAACTCAAGTTTTCCGGCTGATGCCTGGATTCAAACTTTACCCAGTCTCTCAAGTGGCAAGATCGCCCCCCCCCCCCCCGCTTTTAGGTCCCACTCGTTGTTCTGATCGGGCAGAGGGTACTCACAGGGTGATGGTGCCGTTTGGCAGAAGGCCGGGGTCTGGAGGTTCGGGGAGGTCCCCGCCGCCGCACACCACCCTCCTTCGAGCCGGGTTGTGGGCGCCGCCACTTAGTCCCTTGGGCCGCTCCCCAGAGCACTTGCAGCCGCGGATGGGGACCGGGCAGCCAGGCGCACCCTGAGTTCCGGGAGCCAGGAGCAGAAGACACAGCAGCAGCAGCAGCGGCGACAGCAGCAGCAGACGCACGGGCGGCACCGGCATCCTGCGTCCCCCGGCGCCCATCAACCCATCGCCCCGCGGGGACCTACAGCTC
>CABHPP010148055.1:13172-55770 GCA_902168425.1 Peromyscus attwateri
CGGCGGAGCGGCCCGAGTCTCAGCGCAGCGCTCCGAGCCGACCGGAGCCCGGCCCCTGCGCGTCGCCGGCTCGCTGTGCGCGCGGCTGAGACCTAGCGGATCGAGCCTGGCTCCGGCCGCTGCTGTCGCCGCAGCTCCGTGCCATGGATGGGGGCAGCTCGGCGCCGCGCCGCTCCAGCCGCCAGCCCCCGCCCGCCTCCCTCACTGCCTCGTCACTCTGCGAGGCCCTAGCGCCGCCCGATGCGCAGCTAGGCGGCTGCCCTCCTTCAAGTGCAAGCCTGGAAGCCAGCTTGGACAGCCACCCACTCCCATTCTCCCAGCACCACGACTATTTTTCCATCCCGACTCTTTCTACTGGCCAGGACCCTTTCTCGCCACAACCCAGCTCAGACCTCCAAGGCAACCATTACTTTTTAACAAAACCCTCTCATCCGCCTACACACTTGTTGTTCCTAGGACTTTTGCTGAAGTTCGGGCTTGGTCTTGGTTGTCTGGTGCTTCATATTAGGGGGTTGAACTTTGCTCAGAATTAAGGTTGTTCTTGGCCCCTGACACGATGGGCCGATCTAAAGCTGACTCTCCCAGTACTGTTCCCACCCCCAAATTTCGACCACAGCAGGAGGACGCAAGTCCGAGACAAGGAGGCCATAGACCTTACCCTGTGAGCAGTGACCTTGCCCAGCAGGAGGTGCATGTCATTAGGCCAAGAAGAGGTCAAAGGCTAAGGCAGATGCTGCCAGAGTTAGCCCCCAGTTAGCGAAGGTTTGTGTGGTACGGTGTGTGTGTGTGTGTGTGTGTGTGTGTGTGTGTGTGTGTGTGTGTGTGTTTGGGGGGTGGGAGGCAGTAAATGACAGGGGAAAAATAAGAGAAGGCCCAGGGACCTGTAATAGGGTGTGGGCAGAGCCCTGTACCAGGAGTCAGGGCATCCCAGTCTAGGTTTGGAGGCCCAGCGATGCCTTTTATTAGCTGTTTGACTTTGGACACAGCACATAACACCCAGGGGAGTGTAATCTATTGGGTCCTGCTCGTCTCATTGTGTATGAGTGTAGACTGTGGCATGAGAAGGAGGAAGTGTCCAGTCGCGGGTAGGATCTGACTCTGACAATTGGGCAGGGGAATGAGAGTGCCGGTGGACACTGCCTCAAAAAGCAACAGGAACAACAACCAACAGCTGGTGACAGATGTGCTGCAGTGCCAAGGGAAAAGAAGGCCGGGGTCAGAGGACCCCGGTGCCACCTTCTCAGTTTCCCCACAAAAGATGGCCTTTTTGTCTCTTCACCTCACTGCTAGGTAGCAGCTTCAGGGCTGGGGCAGAACTGCTCCCCACCCTTCTGTACCAGCAGAGTGACCCCACTTTGGACCTGCTGGGCTGTCCAGTGCCTTTTCTGCCACGGTGGTCTGTGAGCCAAGTCTCCCATCTCCTTTGCAGGGAAGCAGCTTCTCTCCCTGGCCTGATGGCAGCAGACACACTAGCTTGCTTTCTTAGCTTTCCCTCGCTAGATTCCCTGGTCAATCCCTGTGGCAGGCTCTGTTTCCTTCAACTTCCAAAGATAAATAAATAGTGATTGCAAATGGAGGAAATGAGAAGTGGAATGGACGCTCCCAGCAGGAGCCTCGGGCCGGCCTAATGGAGACTGCATTCCTCAGGAAAGGGGCCAGAGATGGGCAGAGACCAGGCACATATACCCCGCTGCCTATCTTCTAACCCGTGTGGGTCAGAGATACACAGAGAAGAGCTGTGGGGCCTCTGACCCTGTCACAGCTTCTCTGTGGCTTCTCTTTGCTAAAAGACAAAGTCTCAGGAGGAAGTCTCTTGTCCCATGAACCCCCTGGGGCTCACAAATTACAGATGACATTGGAGGCTATAGAGGGGAGGTACATTGTGGTAGGCATGAGATGCCCGGTGGGGACATTTCCACAGCACTCCCCCTCTGATGGGCATCATTTTGATTTCTGCACAATGCACAGAGTATAGGGTGCACCCCCATTTGTATATATGGAGAGAGAAACCCAAGTCTGGAAGAGCAGGAGTGGGCACTTCCCTTTGAAATCCTAAGTGCCCCCGAGCCATTCAATGCTTTTCTCCTGCCTGTGCTCAGGGACAGGTTTGATCTCTGTGTGTGTGTGTGTGTGTGTGTGTGTGTGTGTGTGTGTGTTAGAAGACTGCTACCTGGTACTCACCTGTAGTCCCACTACTTGGGAGGCTGAGGCATGATACTCACCTGAACCCAGGAGTTAATGGTCAACATTCTGTGATTGTCTTAAAAGGAAAACAACCCAACCCAACCAGGGGCTCGTGCAGCCCAGGCTGGCCTGTAACTCACTGCACAGCCAAGGATGATTTTGAACTCCTGGTCTTGCTAGCCATGCCTCCCAGGATTACAGGAAGATGTGTCTTTGCCCAGTTATGCGGTTCTAGGGATAGACAGTACCCAGGGCTCCATGCATGCGAGGCAAGCAAGCACCGTATCAACTGAGTCACATCCCTACCTGCCCCCCTCCAAATGTCTTGTTTTGCGGCTTCGTTTTTGAAAGAGAAAAGAAACTCACATTTCATTCCCATTCTCAGGCAATCTAGTTAAGGAGCCCGACCAATTAAATAAATGTTATTGGCGGGAGGATTAAGAATTGGCCTTGACTGACCTTGGCTACGTATCAAGTTTGAGACCAGCCTGGGATATCTAAATTCCTATTTCAAGGAATGTAAACAAATAAAAATTATATATCTATATAACTATATATAATAAAATTATATAAATAAGCCATATATGCATGCACTTATGTATTCTATATATATATATATATATAAATGCTAAATGCTTACCATGGTGCATCTCCTCTCAACAGCATGCCAATACTATTTGTATTCTAGTCAGCCTCAGATGTTTTGTGAGACAAGAGACTTCCTTAACAGACTTTGTCCAAATTTACACATACACACACACACACACACACACACACACACACGCACGCACGTTGAACCCAGGGCCTTATAAATTCTATAAAAGTGCTCTACCACTGAATCACACCCTTCTCCTTAACTATACTTGATAGACCTTGCAGCGAAAGTTGGGATTAAGTACAAGATAACAGGGTAGAGGGCTTACCAAGAGCAGAAGATACCCGACCCGTTTCTAGTAAAGTGAATTCCATAAATGTCTGGGAGTTCACAAACACTAGCGTACTGCCCCATACACTTTCTTTCTTTCTCCTCTCCTTCCTCCTTCTCCTCTTTTTCCTTTTTAATTGTCTCTTGTGTAGCGCTAACTAGACTGATACTCTATATGCAGCCTAGACTGGCCTTGAAAACTCAAAACCCTCCAGTCTCTACATCATGAGGGCTTGTATTACAGGCATATGTCGCCATGCCCACCTCCTGCCTTACTCGTAAAAGGAGCTGGTGGGACTTAACTAACTTCCATGCCGGGCTTGTTTCACTAACGTAATGACCATGCTGCTGCAAACAATATAATTTTGTTTTTTTCTTTAAGACCAATTAATATTCCATTGTGTATATATATATCATATTTATCCAATGATAGGCACCTTGGTTCTGGTTTCTGTAGCACAACAGGATAACTGTTGCTTCTAATGGTCTATGGTATAGTTCTGTCTTTTCTTCCTTTGCAGTGTTGGGGATCAAACCCAAGGCCTGTATATGATGGGTAGAACTCTTCCATTGAGCTACGTGCTCAGCCTACGTGACATATTTCACAATCGCTGTAAAAGTACCAGTACATAGGAATTATTAATATTAATGTCTAAGGAGAACAGAAGTACTTTTAGTTTTCTGAAACAGGATCTTATGTAGCCCAGGCTGGCCTCAAATGACCTCAAATGCCTGATCCTCCTGCCTCCACCTCCTATGTGCTGAGATAATAGGCATGTCTCATACCCAGCTTGGGAACTGCTTATTATACTAATTTGAGAATTACATATTGAATACATAAACTAAATTTTTGCATTGTTCTGCATACCCATGTACAAACACTATATCTAACAAGTTCTGAGTGTAGTATGGTGATACATGACTGCAATCCCAGCACTTGGAAGATCCAGACAGGAGGACTTTGAGTTAGAGCCCAGCCCAGAGTATGTACTAGGAGCTTGTCTCGAAGGAAGAAGAGGAAATAAGATTTGGTTCTTTAGTTCTCACAGCAGAGGGAGGTCTATCTACCTACCTACCTACCTACTATCTATCTATCTATCTATCTATCTATCTATCTATCTATCTATCTCTATCTATCCATCATCTACCTACCCTCTCTTACCTACCTATCTATCTGTGTGGATGCATGTGTCTGCGTGACATATGTGTGTGAGGGGGTATGACTGTGGGGCCCAGAAGAGGGTGTTATATACACATTGTCCTGGTTAGTTTGTTTTGTCAACTTGACACAAGTTAGACTCATCTGGGAAGAGAAACTTCACTTGAGAAAATACATTCAGCCAAGCAAACTGGCACACGCCTTTAATCCCAGCACTTGGAGGCAAAGGCAGGAGGGTTTCTTGAATTCAAAGCCAGCTTGGCCTACAGAGTGAGTTCCCGGACAGCTAGGACTATGAAGAGAGTCCCTGGAGAGAGAGAGAGAGAGAGAGAGAGAGAGAGAGAGAGAGAGAGAGAGAGACTGACTGAGAGAGACACAGAGACAGACAGAGACAGACAGAGAAAGAATACCTTCATCACATTTTCTCTGTAGGGTTTTCTAGACCCCTCCTGCATTTTGTTGTCTTTCAGAGGCAGGATCCTGGCAACACCACAGGGGAGTTAATGGCAGGCCATTGGCTTGATCTGTAATGTGGCATTGGACCACTGCTTCTGATTAGCCCCGAGCCACAGTGAGGCACAGGGCTGATGTGCCCAGCCCCATTTCCGGAAGGCTTTAGAGCAGTGGTTCTCAACCTTCTAATGCAGGGGGACCACACCATGAAGGCTGAGGCTGAAGCTGGAGTCTGGTCTTGCATCTATCTCTGTTGTACTTTCTCCTCTGTGAATGAGGACAAAGTGAAATGTCAAAGGCCATAATTAGGCTGGGGCTGTAGGTCAGTCAGGTGGTAGAGTGCTGGCTTAGCACACACAAAGCCTTGGGTTGGCTCTACAAAACCACGTTAAAAACTGTAATTCCAATACTCCAGAGGCAGAGGCAGGAGGATCAGCAGATCAAGGTCACCCTTGGATAGGTGGCCATCCTGGGATATAAGAGATGCTGTCGCCAAGCAAACAGTTGAAAAAAGCAACGTAATTACAACATATTTAATTTAAGGAGTTTAATTGGCTTTTGTTCCTCATTCTATTTTTTTTAATACTGCTCTCTTTTATGTGTGTTTATTGTTCTTGAATCAGGCCATACTTCAGTCTATAAAATGAGTGTGTCAGTGAGCCAAGCAGAGGACGCTGATTTTACAGACCAAAAAGGGCTGAGAAAAGCAGATGCAGGAAAGAAAAGTGGTTGGTGCTTTCAAAGTTATCTTTCCTGACCCCAAAACAAACATAGACTAATGGGTTAGATTAAAACAACAAAAACCAGAAAGGAACCCATGTGCCAACACCCATTTGAATTGAGCCAAAGGAGGCAAACATGAAGACTGGGAGAAAGCTTAAGCTTCAGGAAGTGATGCTAGGAAAACTGGATACTATGTGCAGAGATGTGGAGAACTGGATACTATGTGCAGAGATGTGGAGAACTGGATGCTATGTGCAGAGATGTGGAGAACTGGATGCTATGTGCAGAGATGTGGAGAGCTGGATACTATGTGCAGAGATGTGGAGAGCTGGATGCTATGTGCAGAGATGTGGAGAACTGGATGCTATGTGCAGAGATGTGGAGAACTGGATACTATGTGCAGAGATGTGGAGAACTGGATGCTATGTGGAGAACTGGATGCTATGTGCAGAGATGTGAAACTAGATCCTATCTCTCACCCTATGCAAAAATAAACTCGGAATGGAGCAAAGACTTTTGGATACAAGACCCAAATAAAGGATGCAAAACTTTGACGCCTTCAGAAGGAAACACTTCAAGATACAAGCGTGATGGGCTAGAAGATGGCTCAGGCGTTAAGAGTACTGGCTCTTGCAGAATTAGAGTTTGGTTCTCAGCATTCATATTGGGTGGCTCACAACCACCGGTAATGTCCACACCGAGGGATGTGACATCCTTTTCTGGCCCCCTATGGCACACACACACACACACACACACACACACACACCTAATAACAATAACTTTTTTCTGTGTTTTTTGTTTGTTTGTTTGTTTGGTTGGTTTGTTTGTTTTTTTGTTTTGTTTTTTGGGTTTTTTTTCGAGACAGGGTTTCTCTGTGTAGCCTTGGCTGTCCTGGAATTCACTCTGTAGACCAGGTTGGCCTCACAGAACTCATAGATCTGCCTGCCTCTGCCTCCCAAGTGACGGGATTAAAGGCATGCACCACCACTGCCTGGCTAACAATAACTCTTTTTAAAAAGTTCTAAGCATGAGTAAAGACTTTCTGAGTAGGATTCTAACAAGTCAGGAGATCATAAGAATTGACAGATGGAACTGCATCATATTACAAAGCTTTGCACAGCAAAAGAAACAATTACTAGACTGAAGAGACAGTCTACAGACTGGAGGGAAATTTCTGCATGCTATTTATCTGATAAAGGGATTAGCATCCAGCATATATGAAGAACTCAAAAGATTCAACACAAAAATCACAAGATCAAATAATCCAATTAACAAAGAGACAATGAACTGGACAGTACTTTTAAAAGGTGCAAATGGTCATTAAACGGATGGGGGATGGGAAAATGTCCAACATCTTAGCCATCAATGGAATGCAAATTCAAACTATACTGAGTTGAGGCTGAGCATCATGTCATACACAAGCAATTTGGGAAGCTGAGGCATCATGGGTTGCCTGAGACCAGCCTGGGCTATGTAGTAAGACTATGTTTCAAAAACAAAAGCAAGAAGACAACCCCACTACATTGAGAGCCCCCCCTCCCCGACTTCAGTCAGAATGGCTACCATCAAGAAAGAATCAACAGGGCTAAGGGTGTAGCTCTGTTGGTAGACTGCCAGCCTAGCATGCACAAGACCCTGTGCTCAATCCCTAGCACCCCATAATGCAAGCATGGTGGTTTACACCTGTAATCCCAGTACTCTGGAGGCAGAGGTAGGATTAGGGATCAAGAGTTCAAAGTCATCCTTGGCTACACAGAGAGTTTGCAGGTACCTGGGCTACATGAGACCTTGTTTTTAGAAAGGAATGAGAGACAAGGAGTGGTACATGCTATTAACCCTAGCACTTGAGAGGCAGAGGCAGATGGATCTTTGAGAATATGAAACCAGACTGGTCTACATATGAGTTCCAGGCCAGCCAGAGGTACATAGTAAGACCCTACAGATAGAGAGAAAAAGGGAGAGAGAATGAGAGCGAGAGCGAGAGCGAGAGCGAGAGAGAGAGAGAGAGAGAGAGAGAGAGAGAGAGAGAGAGAGAGAAATGTAGGTGAAGATGGGGCAGGGAAATTCAAGCACCATGTGTGAGAGTGTAGACTGATGCAAATCAGTATGGAGGTTTGTTTGTTTAAAAGTAAAACCAGAACCAGCATACAGTTCAGTTAGACCACTCTGTATACACAGCAAAAAGAATCAAGGCAGCAAGACTAAAGCTATCTGTCCACCCATGCTCATAGCAGCACTCATCACAATAGCTATGCTATGGATCAGAGTAGGTGCCTCCCAATAGATTAGTGGATTAAAAATAAAAAAAGGATGGTAGGAGGCAAAAAGATTGTAAGAGCCAGAAGAATGGGGAGTTTCCTTTCGAGACTGTGTCTCCTAGAAATGTCAGAAGTTGCACCCATGAAATCTCACCAACATGGCTGCCTAAACTTGACCTGAACAAGAACGTCACCAATAGACATGCTAACATGAAAGGAGGAAGCCCATGAGGCCTCAACCCTAGACAAAGTACAAAAGGCAGCTAAGGAATGCCTAAATAGTCAAAATGGTCTTCCTTGGGAAAGAGCACAGCAATTGGTTATCCAATCCCACATGGTCAGACCTGAAGACATGAGTGACATCATACAGACTGAGCAGGTTGTATTCATGTATCTAGGAACACACACACACACACACACACACACACACACACACACACACACGTAACAGCAATGAAAGAAAAAGGACACCTTGAATTTGAAAGAGAGCAAGGGATGGTGGTATATGGGAGGGTTTGGAGAGAGGAAAGAGAAAGGGGAAATGCTGTAATTATATTATAATCTCAAAAAATTCAAAATTTAAGAAAAGAAAATGCGGTATGCATATACATATTCAATCATAAAGAACAAAGGTAAGTCATTTGCAGAAAAGGAGAAGGAATTGGAGGATGTCAATGTAAAATAAGTCGGGCTTAGAAAGACAAATATAGCATGCTTTCTCTCATATATGGAATCAAGTTTTTAAAAAATAGACATAAAGGGGCTGGCGAGATGGCTCAGTGGGTAAAAGTACTTGCTGTAAAAGCCTGACACGTGAGTTCAATCCACAGTAAAAATCAGAGACGGGGGAAGGTATCTTCTGACCTCCGTACGTGTGCCGTGACACACTCACACACACCACACACTTGCACACGTTTACACACAATAATAACGAATAAAACAAAACAATGTGAGGGTAGAACGGGACTACTACTTGGGGATGTGAGGCTCAGCAGGAGAGGTGACGGGGAGAGAGAGAGGCCAGTGTGTGTGAAAAACGTACGCAAGCTGGCCTGCCCAGGACTGGGCTGTTGCCTCTAGCTCCCGCCTTCTCAGAAGGTTGTATAAAACAGCTTAATTTAGCTTTCGGACATGGGACATAGGCGAGTCCATTTTGTTTTGTTCTATTGGACCTAGTGCAGGAAGGAGTTCAGTCCAATCCAACAGCTTCCACAAACAACAAATTTCCTTTGTGTCAAACCCAGGCCCTTGTACCTGTGAGGTAAGCATAATTCCCCTGAGCTACATTCCTAGCCTGGTCACCTATAGAGTTGACTAAACAATTGTATTTATTCTGAGGAAATGTGATGATGGTAAGCACTGTGTTTGTGTGGTAGGCTACATCTGATTTGGTCTTTGTGTGTGTGTGTGTGTGTGTGTGTGACATGGTCTCACTATGTACGGTAGGCTGGTGTCAAATCAAATTCACTATTAGCTCAAGTTGGCCTCAAACTGGAGTTCCTTCCGCTCCTGCCCTGTCCCACCCACTGCTGGGATGGCCGGCGTTACAGGTATGGTGAGGAACGGGCATGCCTGGCATATTTAGTTCCTGGTTCCTAACAGAGATTCTAAAATGCTTGGAATTTCTCGAGTGGGTGTTTGTTTGTTTTGAGACAAGGTCTTGCTATGCAGACCACGCTGCCTCAATCTTACAGCTGCCCTCCTGTTTCTAGCTCTTGAGTGCTGGGTTCACAGGGATACAGAACCATAGCGGTAGCTTAGTTGATATTTCCCCAGTCAGTACTAGGGATCGAACCCAGGGCCTTGTGAATGCTAGGCAAGCACTCTACCACCAAACTGTGTCCCCAATCTTCTTTCTACTCTATTTTGAAACTAGGTCTCCTTAAGTTGCTCAGGCTGGCCTTGAACTAACTCTGTAGCCTGGGCAGCTTTTGAATTTGCCAATCTCCTCTTATCTCAGCCTTTGTAATAGCTGGAGTTATAGGCCTATTCCACCAGTCCCTGCAAATGGTTTGTTTGTTGGATTCATTAATTGATTGAATTTTGGCTTTAGTTTTGATTTGATTTTTCCAGAATTTATACATTTTAGCTATTTAGGTGTTCCTTTTGAATTGTGCTCCTTTTGTGGTTGCTGCTTCTGGGTATGAAATCTAGGGCCTTGAGCATGTTAACTACACATCTCACAATGAAACTACCTGTTGTGTGACTGTTTCCTCAGAGATTAAACCAAGGGAGGGGACCTCATTAAGACACAGGGTGTTTACAGGGAGGTGAAATAACAGGATGTTCTAAGCAGAGGTGAAACACTCCATCCTGCAAAGAAACTTATTAAGCTCAGGAAGTAAATAGCTCAAGATAGCTTCCGGAAGTTCCTGAAACTGACCAGATTCACTAGGCCCCACTCTCCCCAAGTACATGTATATATATGCACTCTCAGAGACACTCTCTCAGACCAACTGAGCTACCTGCAAAGGACACTCTCTAATCAATGATTCTCGACCTTCCTAATGCTGTGGCCTTTTAGTATAGTCCCTTATGTTGTGGTGACTCCCCAACCATAAAATTATTTCGTCGCTACTTCATAACTGTAACTTTGCTACTATTATGAATTGTAATATAAATATCTGATATACAGAATATCTGATATGTGACCCCGGTGAAAGGCTGTGCAGTGTGCTCCTGGTTTCCAGCTTTGTAAGCTGTCACCCATGGTTGGGTGGGCTTTTGTGATGCAGCTGTCTTTGAGTCATTTCTGCTCACAGCTGTAAGTAACCCCTACTCCTGTAAATAACCTCTATAGAATTCATGGCTTCCCATGTTGGACTTTGGTGGTATCCGTACTTCGGTCTGTTGTCAGTTCCCTGTTTGAGGTATGTAGACTTTTGTTCATGTCTCCTCAGGAATAGTGTCACACAACTGGTGTCCAGCCTAGGGCTCTCTCATTCATTTCTATGTCTTTCAGACTATCTTTGTCCTTATTGTTTTTAAGACAGGGTTTCTCTGTGTAGCCCTGACTGTCCTGAAACTCACTCTGTAGACCAGGCTGGCCTCAAACTCAGGGATCCACCTGCCTCTGCCTCCCAAAGGCTGGAATTAAAGGTGTGTGCCACTACCACCTGGCTACTTCAGACTATCTTAATGTCCAACAAATAATCATAGAAACTTCTTTTATATGATCAACAAAGCATTACTGAGGCTGTCATCATGCATTCAAACAATTTGATTAAGCATCTACGGTGTGCCAGATACTGTTGTAGGCACTGAAGACACAGCAATGAATCAAAGAATGTCGAGTTTCATGCAGTTAATATTACAGAAGAGGGAGAGAGACAACATGCAAACAACCGACTAGACATGCACAACCTAGCTGAAGAAGAGACAAATGGAATAAAATCAAGCAGGGTAAGGGATGGCGAAGATGGGGAAGGCCTGTCTGGAAAAGTGCCCTCCAGCTGAGTTCTGAAGAAATGCAGGAGCAGGCTGGACGGATCTAGGGGGACAGAGCATTGCCTCCAGAAGGAACAGCCAGTTCGAGAGACATGGTGTGTTCAAGGAAGAGTGGGGGTCAGTGTGGATGGAGGGCGCAAGACAGAGAGAAGCAAGAAGAGCAAGGAGAGAAGCGAGAGCTGGTCACGGTGACTTTGGGGACACATACAGATAAGGAAAAGACTTTAGACTCTGTTCTGCATGAGAAGAGAGGACTAGAAAAGTGGAGAAAGAGGAATGTATGTACGGTGAGGGAGAGAGAGAGAGAGAGAGAGAGAGAGAGAGAGAGAGAGAGAGAAACAGTATTAGGGATTGAACTACATCCCAGGGCATCCTACATTCCAGGCAGGTCCTCTACCACCAAGCTATGTCCCCAGCCCTGTTTATCTTGAGACAAGTTTTTCTCTATGGTCGATCTTACTGTGCAGCTCAGGCTGGCCTCCTACTCAGGACCCTTCTGCTCCATTTCTACTGTTAAAGTTATGTTCATGTGGGGGAGGGATGTGTGTTCCAGAGCGTGTGTGCATGGAGGTCAGAGAAGAACCTTTGGAAGTAGGTTCTCTGTTTACTCCAGGTTCGTTCTGGGTGGTGAGCACGTCTACCCACTGAACCATTTCCTGGCTCCACTCCAGCCTATCCAGTGTTGGAATTACATTCATGTACCACCGCCACTCTGGACTCGGAAGTAGACTTAAATTGACCCTCTCTTGGGGAACCAACAGGAGGGGAAGAAGTGGGACTCACAGGAGACCGTAAGGAAAGCCGAACAACAGTCCATCTGAGAAATGAGAGTCTTAGACACAGAAGGTGCTGAAAGTGGTCAAGAGAGATTGGAACCAAGCCAGGCATGCATCTCTGTGAGTTCAAGGCCAACCTGGTCTACACAAAGAGTACCAGGACAACCAAGGCTACAGAAAGACTCTCTCTTTCTCTCTCTCTCTCTCTCTCTCTCTCTCTCTCTCTCTCTCTCTCTCTCTCACACACACACACACACACACACACACACACACACACACACAGAGAGAGAGAGAGAGAAGGGAGGGGGAAGAGGGACAGGGAGGGAGGGAGGGACAGAGAGAAGGAGGGAGGGAAGGAGAGAAGGAACCAAGATGTTTGTAGTGAAAGTGGAGCTCAATGACACCATGATATAAATATTTGGTCTTGTTCCCATTTCCTGGCATAGACTCTAAAATCCTTGGAGTCTCTGAAATAAGTGTCTTTTTGTATGCTAATGAGTTGAATGAGGGTAGACATCTCCTAGAGGGGACTGGTTAGAGGAAAGACCAGGACAAGAATTAGTGGGCTGGAACTTTATGTCCTAGCCACTGATCTCCTGGGAAGTGACAGGAAGGTTAACTTAATAACCAATGATTGATCAATCATGCTGACATAACCATGCCATTATAAAACCCAAAAGGGATGGTTTGTCAAGCTTCCCAGTAGTTGAGCACATAGGACATAGCTCTTTGCCCTTCCCTGACACCGTCTACTGCATCTTTTCATCAAATCAGCCAATGTCAGTCAACGTTTTCCTGAGGTCTCTGAGCAGCTCCAGCAAATCGATCAAATCCCAGTTGGGAACTCAAATTTACAGCCCGTTGTCAGAAGCACACCTGGGACTTGGGGTGACACCCAAATTAGGTGGGAGCCAGGCATGGCCGCACCTGCCTTTAATCCCAGCCTTTGGAAGGTGGCGGGAGGAGGGAGCAGGAGTTCAGGGCTAGCCTGGGCTACATGCAAACAAACAAGGAAACAAACAAACAAACAAAGAAGAACAACTCCCTAAGGCCAGGTGGTGTGTATTTTATAATTCCAGCATCAGAGAGGCTGAGGCAGGAGGATCATGAGTTCCAGGCCAGCCTGGGTAATACAGGAAGGTTGTCTCTCTTCCCCACTTCTTCCACAATCATTCAAAACAAGAAAAAAAATGGTGGGGAGATGAGTTCTGGAGGACAAATCAAGTTTGGCTCTTGTCTTACTTAGGGTTTCTATTGCTGTGAAGAGACACCATGACCATGACAACTCTTTTTTTTTTTTTTTAAGATTTATTTATTTATTATGTATACAGAAGAGGGTGCCAGATTTCATTACAGATGGTTGTGAGCCACCATGTGGGTGCTGGGAATTGAACTCAGGACCTCTGGAAGAGCAGCTGGTGTTCTTAACCACTGAGCCATCTCTCCAGCCCCCCATGACAACTCTTATAAAGGAAAACATTTCATTGGGGCTGGCTCAGTTTCAGAGGTTTAGTTCATCATCATCACGGTGTGACATGGTGGCATGTAGGCAGACATGGTGCTGGAGAAGGAGCTGAGAGTCCTACATCTTGATCTGCAGGCAACGGGAAGTGAACTGAGTACCACACTGAGTGTACTTGAACAAAGGAGACCTCAAAGCCCACCCCCAAAGTGATATACTTCCTCTAACAAGGCCACACCTACTCCAACAAAGCCACACCTCCTAACGGTGCCACTCCTTTGGGGGGTTGCATTTTCATTCAAACCACCACGGCTCTCCACTCTGCTAGATGAGTGAAAACAGAAATATGGTCACTGCCTTCATGGATGTGATGGTCTAGTAGGAGAACAGTTACTCAGTGGAGACGGACAAGGACGACTATAGTTAGAAACTGTGACAAATGCTTTAAAGGAAAAGGGGAAGAAGAGGTGTAGAGAAAAGAATGGAGCAGAAGGCCATCAGTTTCCCTGGTGGCCCAAAAGAAGAGCCCCAGGAAGTAATGGGTAATATGACCCTTAGGCAGGCTGTGGGCTTCCAAAGCTTCCCCTACCCCTGGGCAGGAAAAGCATGGTGTCTTACCCAGAAGAGCCATGTTTGAGGGAGCCGAGGGGACAAAGCAAAGGCAGAGTAAGCGTGGCTGTGAGGAAGCCTGGAAGACGATGCTTCCTCTCCACAGCCTCATGAGGTCATGGAGGAAGGGCCTTTTCTGGAGGACGGAGATGGTGTGCCCATAGGAAACTGATTTTCCTTCAGGTCTGGGAAGTCTGTGATCTGTTCTAGGTCCCTGGGCTTTCCTCCGCAGACAGTAAAGAGACCCAGCTGAGGGCAGACACCCTTCTCCCCAACCTCAGTGCAAGCAGATCCCACCCTTGGGTCCCTGAAGAAGCCGGTGGAGGCCAGAGTTCCCATCAGCCAGAGAGACTTGAGGCTTCAAAGGTGGCGAGCCACCTTGGTGGGTGGGGTTAGGGTTCTGTGGTGTTCATTGTGACTGTCAATTTGACCACAATAGGGGATGGGTTTGGTGGGGGTGGGGGGTCGGAGGAGGTGGGGGGTTCAGTTAGATCCCAGCTAAAGCTGCTGAGCCTCAGTTCCTCTGTGCTATCATCTCCTTTTCACTGGAAACATGGCCTCTGGCAGGACTGTCTCTGACGGTGGGATCAAAGCATTCCATGACATGAAGGTATTTAAGTCGTCAGTGCCAGAGAAAGTGACATTCAAGGAGCCAGTGCCCTTCTGCTTGAGAGAGGACAAGGAAAACGCCACCCTGCAGGAGGGCAAGGGGATCCTGGCAGATATGGGGCAAATGTAGATGACCACCACCTTTGTCAAGATGCTGCCAGACCAGGGCTGCTGTAATGCTTTCTGTGAAACAATCTAGGAGAGCAAGGAGAAGGGGAGCCTGGTGTTCATCTGGGCCCTGAGAAGCACCCTTAAGAGCAATGGCGTCTATGCCAGTTCCACAGAGGCCAGGAAGAAGCATGAATGGCAAGCAAATTGCAGCGTGGAGGTCAAGGACGGCTGGACCATGGCAGAAAAACTAGGTGGCAGCACCATCATCTCCCTGGAGGACAAACCAATGTGAGCCACCTCTAGCCCCCTGCCTGCAGCATCTAGCAGCTCCAGACCTGCTCTTGGGTGTTACGGGCTGTCCCTTTTCTGCTACATTGAGAGGCTAGGGGACATCTCAGAACAGGGAGGGCAATTCCTTCACCCCAGTCGCCAGCTCCCAACCCCACCCCACTGTTGGTTCCTGATAGTTCTGGCTTTCTCAAACAACTTCTTTTGATCTTCTGGTTCCTCATATGTTGAAGAAAACTAAGCACCCTCCCCCACCACACACACACCAAGTACCCAGTCTGGGGGAAGCCTGTATTTTATTTTTTAACGACACCCCCTCTCCCTACCTGTCCCTCTCCATCTCACGCTGCTAACTTCTAGCTAAAATAGCAACTCTGTGCTGATCTGTTTAGTTGTGTGTATAAGTAGAATGTTGTGGAAACAACCCCTTTCTGCACTAGCTGGCTGCCCGCCCTTTTCTCTTGGTCATGGCCGCTCATGGAAGCAGGACCAATAAGGGACACTTGGGTCCCAGTACCTGGAGCTGTACTTACTTGTAAGTATCATTCCTACTGCCTAGCTTTCATGGTGCTGGAATGTTCCACGCTCATTGCCAGAGGACAAAAGAAATCATTGATCTTACCCAGATGTGAACCCTGAAAACTACAATGACTAGCCTGACAAGGTATGCCTACTGGTGTAATAGTGGTATAAGTGTTACAGGAGCAACCATTTACTTTCTGATTGGATCTAAGGCCCACTCCATGAGGTGGTACTGTTATCTGGCTTAAACAACAACAACAACAATAACAAAGCAGGGTTTCTCTGTATATCCCTGGCTGTCCTGGAACTCACTCTGTAGACCAGGCTGGCCTCAAACTCAGAGATCTACTTGCCTCTGCCTCCCAAGTACTGGGAATAAAGGTACATGCCACCACACCCAGCTTTACCTGGCATTGTTAAAGGGGCCAAGAGACTGTGGCTAGATTGGTCATAGGCCCCAGGGGAGAACCCAATACTATTATTCTGCTAAATGTACATAGTATTAAAATGACTCCTGCTGACATATTGTGATACCCATAGAACAGAGCCTCTCTCAACCCTCACCAGAGAAGCTTTTCCTTACAGTAGAGGGCAATGAACATAGAGACCCTCACTGGTCAATGTGTACAGAATAAGGGACTGTGCAGAGTCCTAAAAGGGACATACATATTACACCCCTTCCCCCAAGGGTCAGGGATCTTCAAGGAAGAGGTAGCGGAAAGATTATTAGAACCATAGGTGGAAGATGACCTCAAGGAAACAGTGTTTTCTGGTCACAGGAGCACAGTCGCACATATGACTTACAGCAGTTGTGACAGTATGCCCAAGACCTACCTACACAGGCTGAAGCCAGATACAACACCAGCATGGAGGAGGTGGGGTGGGTATGAAACCCCACACTAGCTGAGGAGCTATTGGCGTTTGATAACCCCTGGGAGGGGGAGAATCAGTTTTCTTTAATGATATGACCCTGGTAGGTCAATCACTTCCAGGGTGGGCCCACGTTTAAGATTAGTTGGCCAACACAAATTGGACTTGATGGGGATAAAGAGAAGAAAACTCAAATTAGGTGGGAAGGTGTCAGGTCCCGAAGAAACCTGGGACAAGTCTCACTCAGTACTTGTGGCTCCTCTGAGCACATCTCACCCTGCTCTTGATTCCTATATAACTCATATATAATTCCGGCTGTGCTCTCTTGGTTTCCTGGCTTGCTCTTGGTTCTCGTGGTTCCCATGTGCTCTTTTGGTCCTCTTGGCTCGTTCTCCTCTCTCTTTCTCTTCCTCTCCTGCTCTCCCCACCCCCTCTCCTCTCATGGCCCATTCTATTCTGCTGGCCATGTTCAGTCTGGACTCTTCCTGATGCCTCTGGATGTTCTCGCCCTCATATCTGCAATAAAACCCTTCTCCTCAACCATACCTAGGAGTGGCCATGTTCTCATTGTCATTCAGTAGGGATGGGAAAGTGGAGAGGGTAGTTCTGGGAGGAGTTAAGGGTGGTGGTGTATATGCTCAATATTCTCAAAGAATTAATAAATATATTGTTTTTATAGAAGATACAATGAAGCTGGGTGGTGGTGGCGGCGGTGGCGGCGCATGCCTTTAATCCCAGCACTCGGGAGGCAGAGCCAGGCAGATCTCTGTGAGTTTGAGGCCAGCCTGGTATACAGAACGAGATCCAGGACAGGCACCAAAACCATACAGAGAAACCCTGTCTCGAAAAACAAAACAAAATACAATAAAAAGGCTAATAAAAACCACTCAAGGCATTAATGAAGCACAACTTTGGGTCTGTCTGTGAGGGTGTACCCAGACAGCATTAACTGAGGGGAGAAGACTCATCCTGAATGAGTCCTGTACTGAAAAAGGAGGAAAGGAAAAGGCAGCCGAGTCCTGGCATGCCACTTTCTTTGCTTCCTGGTCCACGGACCTGTGAGCAAGCAGACATACCTTCTCTGCTTCCTGAACTGTGTACCAGAATGCACCCTCCTCCTTCAAGTACTGCTTCTCTCCTATTTGGTCACAGCAATAAGAAAGTAACTTGTAAGTGCAAAGTTACATACACAAGGGTTTCATTGAACACTCGCCACTACTGGGAGCTGTTGCTCAGTCGCTGAAACTTAAAGGCTGAGGGTGTGTGTGTGTGTGTGTGTGTGTGTGTGTGTGTGTGTGTGCTTGCGCAAGCGTGCGCACGTGTGCATGTGCAAGTGTTTGCATGTGCTGGTGTAGGGAGCTTCGTCCTCCTTTGGGGATTGGCCTCTGCTTTACACAGGGTTGCGTACTTGCGAGTCTCAGCTATATGCTGCCCTGCACTTTGGTGTTGAGAGTGGGCAGGCATAACTCCTGGTGTCCTTGCCCCAGAGCTGAGGCTTCCCCAAGTCTCACATCAGGGAGAGTCCTGAGTCAACATTAAGTGAGAGAGCTGGATGTTTGGCTCAGGGTTAGAGTGCTTACCTACCATGTGAGGCCTTGTATTTTTCCACACATATACCACAACAAATAAACCAATAAAAAAACACTTGGGAGGTTGGGACAGGAGGATCATGATTTCTAGGCTAACCTGCTCTATGTATAATGATTTTTTGTTTGTTTTTTCTTTGTTTTTTTCCGGGACAGGGTTTCTCTGTGTAGCTTTGCGCCTTTCCTGGATCTCGCTCTGTAGACCAGGCTGGCCTCGAACTCACAGAGATCCGCCTGGCTCTGCCTCCTGAGTGCTGGGATTAAAGGTGTGCGCCACCATCATCCGGCTAATGATGTTTTTTAAAGGCTGTTCAGCAGGTTATGCAACTACTCCCTGGGAATTGAAACATCCCCTTCTAGAGAGAAAAAGAAGAGTTAGACCCTGTGGTGGTTTGAAAGAACATGAGCCCCAAAGGGAGTGACACAATTGGGAGGTGTGGTCTTGTTGGAGTAGGTGTGGCCTTTTCAGAGGAAGTTTGTCACTGTGGGGGCAGGCTTTGAAGTCTCATATAAGCTCAAGCCACTTCCAGTGTCTCAGACCACTTCCTGTTGCCTGCAAGTCAAGACGTAGGATGCTTGGCTCCTTCTCCAGCACCATGTCTGCCTGCACGTCACCATGTCCCACTATGATAATAATGGACTAAACTTCTGAAAAGGTAAGCCACCCCAATGAAATGTTTTCCTTTGTAAGAGTTGCCATGGTCATCATGTTTCTTCACAGCAATAGAAACCCTAACTAAGACAGATCCAGAAAGTTCACAAAACACACAGGCTCCAGAAGCTCAGAAAAGTCTAAGACTTGTGAAGCCATTCCTTGAGAACATGTAAGTAGTACATAAACGCTGGGTCTCTCAGTTATGATTTCCACTGCTATGATGAAACACCACGGCCAAAGCAATTTGGGGAAGGAAGGGCTTGTTTCAGCTTCCACTTCCGGGTAACTGTGCATCAGTGAGGAAGTCAGGGCAGGAACCTGGAGACAGGAACTGAAGCAGAGACCCTGGAGGAGTGCTGTTCCCACAGCTTGTTCAGCCCGCTTTCTAATACCACGGGGTTCCACCTGCCCAAGGGGGGCACCCCCACTGCAATGGGCGGAGCCATCCGCATCAATCACCAATTAAGAAACTTCCCCACAGGCTTGCCTATAGGCCAGTCTTCCAAGGCATTTTCTCACCTGTTTTCTCAGACAACCGTAGCCTGTGTTGAGTCAGCAAGAACCAACCAGCAATGGGAAGTTGGTCAAGGAGCTCTAGTAGACAGCTTTCATGAGTTATCACCCATTCTGGGGTAGACTTTTTGATGATAAAGCTGCCCCATGCTTCTCTAAGAAGCTCCTTGGTTCACTAGGTTCGACTTGGAATAGAACCATCAGTGCCCTACCTGGGGTGAATGGAGATTTGTTCGGTTTTCTAGGAAAAGTCACACAACAGAGGAGAAAAGCTGTAGGCTTTATCTCAGACGTGAAGTTGGAGAGGGAACACAAGAAGCCTAGAGTGTCCGAAGGTGTCCTGGGACTCTGGCCCAGGGTGGGGCCGGGAAGAGTGAGGAGTGGATTTTTCTCTTCGAGGTGTATGCGGAGAGCCGAGGTGGACACAAATCTGAAAAGCTTGTCTGTTGCTAAACCCGCTTCCGGCTCCCACCACAGATTTGAATTGAACTAGTGCAGAAGAGCCTAGAGTTTAAAGCAGCAGTTCCCTCTCCACCCTGATCCCCAGAGACTGACACTTGGAATTGATCCTGCTTTTCATTCTTCTCCGTTCTTTGTGGAAACAACCACTAAAGGGATCCAGATACCTGTCTGTCTTAGTTACGTTTCTGCTGCTGTGATGAGACACCAAAGTGACCAAAAGCAACTTGGGGAGGAAAAGGTTAATTTGATTTACACTTGCATACCACTGTTCATCATTGAAAGAAGTCAGGACAGGAACCCAAAAGGGGCAGGGACCTGGAGCCAGGAGCTGATGCAGAGGCCATGGAGGGGAGTTGCCTACTGGCTCGCTCCCCATGGCTTGCTCAGCCTGCTTTCTTATAGATCCCAGGACCAACAGCCCAAGAAGGGTAGCACTCACAATGGGCTGTGTTCTCCCACATCAATCACTAATTAAGAAAATGTCCTACAGGCTTGCCTACAGCCCCATCTTATGGAGGCCTTTTCTCAATTGAGGTGCCCTCCTATCAGATGACTTTAGCTGGTATCAAGTTGACATAAAACTAGCCAGGACACTGTTTGGTGGTTTGGTGGTTTTTTGGTTTTTTTTCAAATCCAGCTTTCACGTCTCAGCGCCCCACCAGGCTACACCTCTCTGAGAGCTGGAGTTCCCTCCATAACGTGCGGACCAGTTTTCTCTGAGTCACTACACTTGTTTGTCGACACCATGGCCCCACCAGGAGTGCAGAAACCCCTAATGCTTGGGGCTCAGACAAACACCTCCATTATCACACAGTCCAAGTGGGTTGGCAGCCTGGGAGCTTGGATTTTTCAATTTGGTGTGAAAAATCCACGTCCATGTGGAATCTGTTATCACTTCTCTCCCCTGCCTAGGCATTGCAACGGAAAGGTTGGAGTGTTTGCTGGAGTCTAGAGGTCGGCATTGCGTTTTGCTCCAGGCTGATTTTGCTGTGTTATGTCCAGGTGGTGAGGCTTTTTGTTGATTTTGTTTGGCCGTGCTGAGCATGGACACTGAGCTACACTGCCAGCCCTACATCCCAGTAGTTCAGTCTTTCTGCGCTAAGCTGGAGGGACCTAGGGGAAGGCTTGGATGCCCATATTTGGGCAGCAGCTGAGCAGACTCAGGGCCTTTCCACCGCCTAGTCCCAGCTGGTTATGTCAGTGGTCATCCAGGAGTGACCCACGCTGGGAGGCTGTTCGGCATGTGGAGCTTTAGCTGCCTCCTCACTGGGCCTTACAGTGTCAGGTTTCACTTAGGAAGACAGGCAAGCAGGCAGGCGGGCTATTCCCGAGGTCCTTATCTGCTCTGTCCATCAATGCTCTCCTTCTATGACTCCTTGCAGATCCCAGGGAGGGAGGGACAGAGACAGTGGGGTGGGCGCCACTTTGCCTTCCAGTACGTGCCAGGATCTGGTCATATGTCATCGTCACAGCAATGTCATGTGGCTTGGGACGTCAGCCCCTACTTGGAGATAAGGACACTAAGCTCCCCTAGTCAGGAAGAATTTGGCCTAAAGGTTATTTGTTTGGTAAAGAACAGATTTGCTGTTTAAACTCAAACACAGTGACATCAGTCTCCCAGCAACCATTGCAACTTGTGTGTGTCTGTGACTGTGCTTGTACATGTGTGTAGCTGTGTGCACATGGGCGTGTGTGTGTGTGTGTGTGTGTGTGTGTGTGCATGCACATACATCCACGGCTGTAAGCATATGTGTGTGTATATGCTATAGTGGTTGTATGCACATATGGTATGACGTGTGCTTATGGCTGTGTGTGCATGTCTGAGCATAGACTGCGTGTGTGTGTGTGTGTGTGTGTGTGTGTGTGTGTGTGTGTGTGTAGCAACTCCCCACTTGGCAAGGCTGTCTTTTCTATTCCTGTAGCTCCTCCTGGGGTATGTTCTCAACTCACTGTACAAAGTCCTTTTGATGACTGGGCTCCTTGAAGTGGACACAGTGAGAGCCCTGTTCCCCTTTTCCCCACCCCCTTGCCCCAAGCTCTGGGTCTCAGCTTAGAGAGCTAAATGGCCCACTGGCTGCCAAAGTGGCCCGGGGCCTCACAGGTGAGTACTGGCATGCTCCAGACAGCAAACACCAGAACAGGGCATTGACTTCATCTCCAAGATAAAAGAGTGCCTATGGACGTACATAAGGAGGCACACACAGATCCTGGAAGGACACCACACATATCTGGAGAGGGAAAGAATGGCTGTCTCCATAGACCTACCGCTTCCAGTCACAGACTTAGACCAGGAAGGGAGCCAGATGCAGGCAGAGCCATCCCCTACCGTATGCTTCTCAAGGGGCTGCCCACCATAATCTCAGTCTGAGACTCAAGACCCAGTACACCCGCAGCAACAGCATGGTGCTGGCCATCCCATGCCTCATTTAAGGGTGCTGGTCAAAGGAGTGAAGCAATAGCAGAGCCGTGTGTGTGTGTGTGTGTGTGTGTGTGTGTGTGTGTGTGTGTGTGAAACCATGGGATTCAGAGAGAGATGCAGGTTGAGAAAGCATATAAAAAGATGGCTAGATTCATCCAAGGACTCCAAAGCGGTGAGGCACTTTCCATTTTCCTGCAGTGTGGGCGGTGTTTCCTGTGAAGACTTAGGAGACGACGCAGGACTAGGATGGGATAGGGATGTCTGGTGCTACAGACCCTGCACAGCAGTTCTCCCATCTGTCTGGGGAGTCTGTGGCCCAGCAGGAGCCTCCCTCCCCTGAACCCTAGCCGATTCTAGTTGGGGAGTGCAGTTGGCAGAGACCATCTCCAATCTCTGGCTTTATCTTCCCAACACATTGAAACCATCAAGCACAGGCAGGCCGGACTGCAGAGGCCTCTCAGTTGGGTAGTCTCCGAACACTGTGATTTTAGCCAACGAAGACGGGCTGCCTGCATTCCCCCACTCAACAGGGAAGAGGGGCAGGCCGTCACTGAGTTCCAGATGCAGGCCTGTTGTCTCTGACATCTTTAGAGGCCAGCTTCCCATTCGGACCCATGCTCTGCACTCATCCTCCATAGGGAACTTTCATTGATGCTGTTTGCAACATCGAGTTGCTACTCCCCGCCACCCCCAACCAAGCTGTCCCATCAAAGCAGGACCCTTCAGTGCTCAGGGTTCAGGGGGAAGCCAAATCAAAAGCAAACCCTGGATTCCTCTTGCTCGTGGCCAATAAAAACCTTGCTTCGGAGCTGGCTTCCTTTGCTGAAATCAGATATCCTAGTAATAAACAAGTCCTAAAGGCAGGGGAGAGCCTTGCTTCTTTCTACTGATTAGTTTTTCTTCCTTTAAAGAGGGCCTCTCCTATAACAGGATGCCTGGCCTAGAAACTTGAGCACAGAAGGTGGCCTGGTCTGGCCCTGCCCTGCCCTGCCCTGCCCTGCATCACCTCCCCCTCCAGAACCTTCCCCTGGGCTCCTAGGGGTGGAGTGAGCCCTGCTTCCCTAACGCTAGGCTGTTTAGCTCAAAGGCAAGTCAAAGGGGCTTGGGGGAGAAGAGGGCCTTAGGTGTCTGGGGAACTGGCAGTGGTTTCCAGGGAGAGCTCAGTTCTTGGCTTTTGGCCGCTGGTACTGTTGGAAAGTGGAGCTATACAGGTGGAGCCCCTTTCTTCCAAACACTCTTGAGCTCTGCTCCATGTTTCAGGCCGGTGAAAAAGCCTAGCTCCATGGTGTTGGATTCTTTCGGTTTGTTTTGCATGGCCGGGGATGGAACCTTGAGCCTTGTGCATGCCAGGTCAAGAACTCTTATCACCTAGCTACAAGCCTCCGCTCTCATGGGAACTTAGTGCTGAGTCCGGGCCCAGAAAAGCCACGCGCGGCAGATCCTGAGGTATCGGAGTGGCTAGCAGGGTAAAAAGACTTGGGGCCTAGCTTCCTTGGATAGCTGCAGCCTTGCTCATCAGCCCTCCCGGGGCCCCTCTTCCTGTCCTGCCTAGTCACCATGTAGCCAGCTTTGGAGAGTACCCTCCCCTGATAGATTCACATCTCTTCTCTTCTCCCTTCCCCCAAATAGGTTTTTAACGTGACTTTGCTGTCAGAAGATGTACCACTGATGTTTGTTTTTCCTTCTGACACTATCTCTCGGGAGAGTTTCTGGTCAAGAGAATTATGTTGAGGCTGCAGATTGCGAGAGAATTGCGTCTAATGGGGAACAGACCGACAAGACACCTTTCATGTCCAGCCAAGTTCCTCTCCCCTCCTCTTTCTCTCTCTCTCCCCCTCTTCTCATCTTCCCTTTTTGGCTTCAGAACTGGCCCTGGTCTGCGCTTGTTTCTTTGGTACATCTGCTGAATAAGGTCACACGTTGATTTTATTTTGGAAATTGGCAGCCCAGTCAAGCTGAGCTCCGAGGCTGCAGAAGCAGGCCACTGTTGGATGGTGATGGGGGGGGGGGCAAACCTGGCATGCAACTGGCACAGGGTAGCCTAACCCATTAACAGCTGAGAAGCACCTCAGTGCCCAAATCGTGCCATCTGCTGCTGGGGGCATCTCCGAGTTCAAGCTTGTAGAAATTAAATATAAGGAAGGTGCTGCATCATCGCTCTGGTGCCTTCCAAATGCTCCCTCAGTTGACCTGTCCAATCCTTTATAGGGAAGAAAGTGGCATCTGAGAGGCCCCTCGGGATGCGTAAGTCATTAAAGGGGAACTTACATTTAAGCACCTTGTAAATGCCTACTCAAGTGCTGGCGAAACGGCTCAGTGGGAAGAAGTGTTGGCAGTGCAAACACGAGGGCCTGAGTTCGAGCCCTAGGTCAGGGTGGAAGGAGAGCACCGATTCCAGCAAGTTGTCCTCTGGTCTCCACATGCACACCTGTGCTCAAGCAAGCCGTGCGCACACACACACTGTGATTATAAATATTTAAGAAAAAAAAATGCCTGCTCGAACCATGGTATGCACAAGTTGATACAAAACAGTCGGGAAAGAGTATCATTTTCTTGGGAATGTGGTTCAGTGGTAGTATCCTTGCTTAGCATGTGTTAGGGTCTGGGTTAAATCCTAGAACAAAGCCAAAAAAAAAAAAATCCTCTTTCTTTGTGCTTCTCCGGAGAAGGCAGACTAGTAAAACATTTGGGAGGATGGTGGTGGTTTGGATTCCTTGGCCCTTAGTCATGAGGATGATGTAAGAGCATCCAACTGATTTCATGGTAAGGACAGTCACAGTTCTCAGAGTAAACCGATTCCAACTGCACCCTGGCAACACCCCATACAGCCCCCTTTCAGGAACGGTCCTTCTCCCAAAGCTTTGGTGAGAAGCGTAAGAGTTACTTGCTTTCCAAAGTACAAAGTGGATGCCAAACCTCATTCCTTCCCTGTCTAGCCTTGGGTAACAGGAGTTGGGTGGGGGCAGTCTTGTACACTTGGAGCCCTGTAGCCTGCGTGAAAACCGATCTGGAGGAGGAATGTGCAAGCCAGGGAAACGGGATAATGGGAGGCTGAGTCTCCTCGTGTCTGGGCTTAATTCTCCTTCCTTCTCACCCCCTGTGTTTGTGGTTTCAGACTTTGTTCTGTATTAATATACATCAGTTCTGAACTAGCACGATGGACTGAAAGAATGAGCGTTTCTCTCACAGCAATATGGCTTTCTGGCGTTATAGCTGCAAATCTAAAACACTGCTTATCACTGGTTGAAGTTAGCAATGGAGACCAAATGTGACTTGGTGGTAGACTGCCTGCAGAAAACCCCCAGGGGCCAATCTTAGCACTGCCAAATGATGATAATAATAATAATAATAATAATAATAATAATAATATAATAGCAGCCAATGATAGTCATACCAGTCATAAATTTCCTTCTTGCCCTGCCTCCAGTTTTTTCTGACCTTGGACAAGGTTATGTCAATGTCCCCACTCCCGGCTTCAGTGCTGAATCCCAAAGAGGGACACTTACAGGTAGCCTGACTACCGGATGAGCTGTCATGAGAGAACAACACAGGGCTGGGGAGATAGTTTAGTGGATAAATGAAGATGATTCGAGCATGAAGACCTGAGTTCAAATCCCCAGAGCCCATGTAAAGCCAGGCACAGTAGCATCCATTCTCCTCCCCCCCCCCTCTGTGTAGCCCTGGCTGTCCTGGATCTCGCTCTGTAGCCCAGGCTGGCCTCGAACTCACAGAGATCCTCCTGGCTCTGCCTCCCAAGTGCTGGGATTAAAGGCGTGCGCCACCACTGCCGCAGTAGCATGCCTTTGTAACCCCAGTGCTTCTACTGCAAGATGGGATGTAGAGACGGAAAAGTCCCTGAAAGTTTGTGGATCCGCTAGTTTGGCATACACAGCTATGAACAACAAAGTGACCCTGTCTCAAACAAGGTGAGGACTGGACACCATACGCCTGAGGATGTCTTCTTATCTCCACACATGTGCAGTGGCAAGGGCATGCCCCCACTCACTCACATGAATGTACAGAGAGAGAGAGAGAGAGAGAGAGAGAGAGAGAGAGAGAGAGAGAGATTAAAAAGAGGAAGGAGAGCTGGAGAGCTGGTTTAGCAGTTAAGAACACTGGCTGTTCTTGCAGAGGAACTGGGTTTGGGTCTCACATGGTAGCTAACATAACTCCAGTTCCAGGGGATCTGACGCCCTCTTCGGGCCTCTGTGGGAACTGTACAAATGCAGTGCACGGACACACGTGCAGGCTAGACACCCATACTCATAAACTAGTTTGAAAAGGGGTGGGGGCTGGAGAGATGGTGTAGCAGTTAACGGCGTTTGTTGTTCTTCCAGAGGACCCAGGTTCACTTCCCAGCATCCACAGGGTGGGTCCCAACCATCCATCGACCCGATACCCTCTTTCGATCTCCATGAACATCAGGCACACATAGTACATGTAACACACATTCAAGCAAACCACCCATACACATAAAACAAGAAGCTTAAATGGTTTTTTTTTTTTTTGAGCTAAGGATTGAACCCAGGGCCTTGCGCTTGCTAAGCAAGTGCTCTACCACTGAGCTAAATCCCCAACCCCAAGCTTAAATGTTTTAGAAAGGATACAGGGGAAAGGACTTACAGACCATGAAGGTTTAAAAAAAAAAAAAGGGAGTGGGGTGGGGTACAGACTTTTCAATAAGATACGTGGTAAGGGAACAAAAAACCATGAACGCAGAGGGACTGGTAAGGAAGAGTGAGGGGACCAGCAGGAGCGGGAGGGGCCAGGAGAGAGTGATGGCTGGTGAGTATGATCAGAATACATTCTACACATACACAAGAATGTCAAAGTGAAGTCCGTGATTGTGTATAACTAGTGCATAGAAAAGTGACAGAACCTGGGGAAGGTCAGGGTGCAGACTCGTGGCACTGCACTTCTCTGCATGCACTAGGGCCCGGGCTCCATCACCAGTGCCACAGGTATGTGTCTGTGTGTATGGTCTCTTCCCAAGAGACCAAATCCTTGATAGGTTACCGGCGCCTCCTGAGCCTCTCCAACCTGATGCTGGCTTCCAGAGATAGGCGATGTCTAATCTGGGTTGTCAATGTGACATTTGGAAGTAACTGAAACCCAAGCAGCTGGACACACCTGTGACGGATTTTTCTTGGTTGGCTATTTGAAGTGGGAAGAACCACTTAAGTCCAGATCATTTGAGGTCAGAAGACCCACTCTAAATCTGGGCCACACCCTTTGGTGGCGGCCCACATACAAAGACGACGCAGAAGAAGGAAGCTTGTGCTCTCTCTCTGCTTGCCCTGACTCTCACTGGCAAGCTCATCTGTCCTGAGCCATTCCTTCGCCAGTGTTCAAAACCTTCCTTCTGGGATTACAATGTGGACTGAAAACCGGCAGCTCCCTAGGACCGCCTTGGGACTCCAGCACCTGGACTGGTAGGATAGTCAGCCTTGTGGACAGAGCAAGTACCGGATCCTTGGCCTTTCCAAGGAGATGTGTGTGCGTGCGTGTGCGTGTGCGTGCGTGTGCATGTGCATGTGTGTGTGCGTGTGTGTATTATATCTATTCTGTTCCTTAGAGAACTCTAACACACACACACACACACACACACACACACACACACACACACACACACCCCTACACACATCTGTTGTGTTCCTTAGAGAACTCTAATACAGGGGAGGGAGAGAAGGCTAATACTGCATGGATGGATGGGTGGGTCGGACTCTAAACTTGCCATGATCCTGTCACAGCTGCTATAAAAACATGGGAGTAACCCGACCAGCTGCCTCACATGAGACAAAAGACAGTTTCGGCCGGGCGTTGTGGCGCACGCCTTTAATCCCAGCACTCGGGAGGCAGAGCCAGGCGGATCTCTGTGAGTTCGAGGCCAGCCTGGGCTACCAAGTGAGCTCCAGGAAAGGCGCAAAGCTACACAGAGAAACCCTGTCTCGAAAAACCAAAAAAAAAAAAAAAAAGGACAGTTTCATAGCCTGGCTGAATTTCCTCAAGACAGCCATCCTGCTGTGGGTGCACTGGATAGTCTGGCTTCCTTCGTCTGGACTAAAGCCTCTCCTGGCTTCTCCTCTGCTGTGTTCTTCATCTCTAGGCACGAGCCAGGGAGACCTCTTATTGTTTAACCACTCCACTTTTCCCAAAGCTTCCAGAGTCACCTTCAGGTCCTTTAACCAAGTCAGCATGGGAGTGAGATTGCCAAAAGCGCCCGTGAGTGTGTCACCTGGGAGAACATGCCCTCTCTGGCCTCCATTTCTACTCATAAAGCAAGTAAAACTGAATCGTCCCCGGTATGTGTGCTCTCCAGGTTAGCCGATGTCGAAGTTTGCATGCTCCCCGGGCCAGCCGATGTCGCCATCTAGAGGCAATCCAAAGAGCTTCACGCAGCCGGAGACAGGCTCCTTTCTAATTCCCGACATGCCAACCAACGCTTCATTTTCTTTTTGAGACAGGGTCTCAATATACCGCCTAGGCGACATGAAACTTACTATGTAGGCCTGGAGGGTCTAGAACTTGCCACCACTGTGTGCTGTCTGCACGTCACTAGGCTCCATCGTGTGCTGTCTGCACGTCACTAGGCTCCATCGCATGTTGTGTCTGCAGCAGGTCACTAGGTTCCACTGTGTGTTGTCTGCATGTCACTAGGTTCCATCATGTGTTGTCTGCATGTCACTAGGCTCCATCGTGTGTTGTCTGCATGTCACTAGGCTCTATTGTGTGTTGTGTCTGCATGCACGTAACTAGGTTCTATCATGTGTTGTCTGCATGTCACTAGGCTCCATCGTGTTGTGTCTGCATGTCACTAGGCTCCATCATGTGTTGTCTGCATGTCACTAGGCTCCATCGTGTGTCGTCTGCACGTCACTAAGCTCCATAGTGTGTCGTCTGCATGTCACTAGGCTCCATCGTGTGTTGTGTCTGCAGGCATGTCACTAGGCTCCATCGTGTGTTGTCTGCACGTCACTAGGCTCCATCATGTGTCGTCTGCATGTCACTAGGTTCCATCGTGTGTTGTGTCTGCACGTCACTAGGCTCCATCGTGTTGTGTCTGCACGTCACTAGGCTCCATCATGTGTTGTGTCTGCAGGTACGTCACTAGGTTCCATCGTGTGTTGTCTGCATGTCACTAGGCTCCATCGTGTGTTGTGTCTGCATGCACGTAACTAGGCTCCATCGTGTGTTGTCTGCAGGCATGTCACTAGGCTTCATCATGTGTTGTCTGCATGTCACTAGGCTCCATCGTGTTGTGTCTGCAGGCAGGTCACCAGGTTCCATTGTGTGTTGTCTGCATGTCACTAGGTTCCATCATGTGTTATCTGCATGTCACTAGGCTCCATCGTGTGTTGTCTGCATGTCACTAGGCTCCATCGTGTGTTGTCTGCAGGCATGTCACTAGGCTTCATCATGTGTTGTCTGCATGTCACTAGGCTCCATAGTGTTGTGTCTGCAGGCAGGTCACTAGGTTCCATTGTGTGTTGTCTGCATGTCACTAGGTTCCATCATGTGTTATCTGCATGTCACTAGGCTCTATCGTGTGTTGTCTGCATGTCACTAGGCTCCATCGTGTGTTGTCTGCAGACATGTCACTAGGCTTCATCATGTGTTGTCTGCATGTCACTAGGCTCCATAGTGTTGTGTCTGCACGTCACTAGGCTCCATCATGTTGTGTCTGCACGTCACTAGGCTCTATCATGTGTTGTGTCTGCAGGCACGTCACTAAGCTCCATCGTGTGTTGTCTGCATGTCACTAGGCTCCATCGTGTATTGTGTCTGCAGGCACGTCACTAGGCTCCATCATGTGTCGTCTGCATGTCACTAGGCTCCATCGTGTGTTGTCTGCATGTCACTAGGCTCCATTGCGTGTTGTGTCTGCAGGCAGGTCACTAGGCTCCATCGTGTGTTGTGTCTACAGACATGTCACTAGGCTCCATCGTGTTGTGTCTGCACGTCACTAGGCTCTATCATGTGTTGTGTCTGCAGGTACATCACTAGGCTCTATCATGTGTTGTGTCTGCAGGTACGTCACTAGGCTCCATCATGTGTTGTCTGCATGTCACTAGGCTCCACAGTGTGTTGTCTGCAGGCATGTCACTAGGCTTCATCATGTGTTGTCTGCATGTCACTAGGCTCCATCGTGTTGTGTCTGCACGTCACTAGGCTCCATCGTGTTGTGTCTGCATGTCACTAGGCTCCATAGTGTGTTGTGTCTGCAGGCAGGTCACTAAGCACTATGAAGACATTTTCTTGCTCGTGAAGTCCAGAACTCTTCTTGTATTATGGCATGGCCTTGGTGGCATCTCTGACTCAAGGGTAGGCCTCTCCAGAGCCAGGCTGGCATGATGCTGGACAAGGAACGCAGCTGCTTCCTTTCAGCTCCAATGCCCCCTTTGTTACACTCACTCATTACACCAGATCATAAAAATAAACCTTTAATTGCTTTGGAGTTGGCACAGATGGTATAATTCAAGCTCACATTTGTATTATCAGACTCTGAGATGCCACGCTAGCTTTGCTTAAAAGAGAACAGGAACCACAGTGGTTTAAGTTTAGGAAATTACATTCAGCAGCAGCAGGTTCTGAAGTTATTGGGTAAACAAAGGACAAGGGCTCGAGTGAACAAGAGGAAAAGCTTTCAGGAAGTAAACGGCCCACACCGAAGCTCTTCTGTGGTTACTGGAGAATTGTGCTTCCTAGTTTATTTGTTTGTTTGCTTGTTTAAGATAGGGTCTCATTTAGCCTTGTCTGGCATCCAGCTCCTGTTCTTTCTGGAGAATTGTGCTTCCTAGTTTGTCTTGTTATTTATTTGCTTGTTTGTTTGTTTATTTTTCACTCATTCACTTATTTATGATAGGGTCTCATTTCACCTTGTCTGGCATCCAGCTCCTGTTCTTTCTGCCCACACCTCACCAAAAGCTGGAGTTACAGGCAGGTGCTCCTGTAGTCTTGCTACATCATGAACCATCAAGAGCTACAAAATTCTGGCTTGTAAATACGGTGTGTGTATTGGGGTGGCTGAAAGTACACCTGGGAACTACTGCCCCAGAAAAGAGAAAGCAAGTGAGACCTTGTTGAAACCCTGCACCTGAAATAGTTCTGAAGGGCTTCTGTCTCCAAGTGGGGGACAGTCTTTGCTAAAGCCAGAAAAGGGTTAGGATCGAGAAGAAATCCTGACACCCACTTTCCATCACTATGGCCCCCAAGGAGAAAGCCCCACATCCCACCTTTTCAGCAAGGTGTCAGAAAAGCCCAAGCACTGTTTACAAGTTTCCCTGAAATTTCAGGTCAGTGCCACAGAGGAGCTGTGACTAGAGACATCTACAAGCCAGGGTAGAAACTGGGAGCAAAAGTCACCCCGTTGCAGAGTAGTGAGTGTTCAGTGGGGACTTGTGGGAACAACTGTAGGGCGTTCTATTAGAGTAGAATGGCAAATGGGAATCCCCCTGATTTTCTCAATTATAGACACCAGCGACCCAGAAGATGCCCGGGGAAAGGCATTCATGGAGGGTTGGGTGCTCCTGGCAGGGTTCAGTTGATCTCAGTTCCTGGCTACTGATTTGGTGTCAGTTCTAGAGTCTCAGAACTCCTCCAATTCAAGCAAGCCTAAGCCAAGGCTTGAATGGAGCGTCCTAGGCAGAGGTGAAGCACAGGTGGTCTCCATCAACACATGTAATCCTCAGTGCTCTGTACAGGCCACGGCAGAGTGTGCTTGGGAACATGCGGAACACCGAAATGAAAACCTAGGCTGGTGCATAGTTGGTCTTTTTAGCTGTCCTGGCCTCACTGTTCTTGCGCCAATGGCACTGAGGCCTTCAGGTCTGTTGTAGTCTTGCCTAGGGTGGGTTTCTTGGAGTAATCTCGCTCTCCAAAAATGGTGCTTCCTACCCGGACGTTTGTAGATCCTACTTCAATCTGTGGGAAAGAAGACAGCACAGAGGAGAGAGTTGCAAACACTCAAATGTAGCTGGTGCTGAGGCTGCACTTATGTTTGGATGCCCAGAGGCTGCATAAGAAAGAAGCTGCAGCTGAAGACGGCGAAGTGCTCTGTGTCCCCGGAGCAGGTGGTCAAGAGAAAGGCAATGATCTCAGCTTGCACAGTGGTTGGGCAATTCAATGGCATTTATTGATGTGGGGACAAGGGACGGTAGAGACTGAGGTGTGTGGGACAGAGCGGCACAGCGAAGAGCTGCCCTCAGCCCATGACCAAAGAGCCATGGTTGAACAAATGGAGAAAAACCTGTAGTTACCTCAAACTCCTGTTTAGATTTTTCATACTGTGAAAATATATGTGATATTCCAAAATGCAATTTTATACTTTGATTTTTTTTTTTTTGTTTTAGAACTCTGAACTTATTTATTTTGGTTTATCAAGACAGGGTTTCTCTGTGTAGCTCTGCGCCTTTCACAGAGATCTGCCTGCTTCTGCCTCCAGAGTGCTGGGATTAAAGGCGTGTACCACAGCCACCCGGCTTATTTATTTTTAAGGCAAGGTCTTACTATGTAGCCTTGGCTGGCATGGAACTTGTGGGGTAGACCAGGCTGGCTTGAAACTTAACGGCAGTCCTCTTGACTCTGATTTCCAAGTGCCAGGACTACAGGAGTGTGCCATGGCACCCAGGTATTATTTACTATCTTAGAAATTCATGTATGTGAGTTGCTAACACAAAACTTTTCTTCAGTTCATAATTACTGTCACACAGCTAAGGCCCTAGGACTTATGTATGAAATGCCTTTAAAAATCAGTTTTAAATTTCTTTTTTGGTTCTGGGAGAGCAAACCCATGTTATAACACATTCACTAAGCTCTAAATTACACCTCAGCCTTTTCCCAGATTACATGGAGTGGATTATGGAGTTTGAAGTATTTAGCTGTAATTTTTATCAATGTTAAAACACTTGAATCACTGTGACTACTCTGTTACTAGGATGAGGCATTTAAAAGACACCCGCCCCCCAACCTCTTCCAGCTCCCCCCCTCCCCTTGCCACTTACAGCATGCTGGAAGTCCCCGGACATGCCCATGCTCAGCTCCACCTGGTCCACAGGAATGCTCAGCTTTTCACACACCTCCTGCCGCAGGGACAGTAACATCTGACCAAAACATAAGCGTTACCAGTTTATTCTGGTTGTTTCCTATGATGTCCACAGATGACCAAATCTGCTGGGCATAGTGGTGCTTGCCTGTAATACTCGGGAATAGGCAGGAGAATCCTGAGTTCAAGACTAGCCTGGGTTACACAGGGTAGTGAATTTGTCTCCAAAACAAAGCAAGCCAAGCCAAACTAAACCAAAACAGAACAGAAGAAAAGCGAAACCCATCAAAATGAAAACAAAAGGAAAGTCATCAAACCAACATATTTCTGATGATTCTATTCTTCATGATTTTGAGGTGTGTCATAATTATCAGAAGTTACTATAAGTATGTTAGCCAGAGTCCCTACTTTCAAGAAAACTACCAGGGCCAGGGGTGTGGCTCAGTGGTAGAATGCTTTCATAGCATGTTCGAGACTCTAGGTTCTACCCCAAGCAGTGGAGAAACAAAACAAACCAACAACAATAAAAATGCAAACCACTAGTCACTAGAAAGGAAGGAAAAGCTTGCTCTAAAAATGGTTTTAGCCAAGTGAAAACTGAGTTAAGGAAGATGTGTGTGTGTGTGTGTGTCTGGGAGCCCGGGCTTCCCTTCCCTTCTCAGAAGATCTCAGAAGAGGCAGGCTATGTTCTGAGAGTTCCCTGAAGTACCACACAGCCAGCCCTGCAGCTGCTGGGATGCTCCTGCAGCCCACCAGTGCTGGGTCAAGCACAGGTGCAGCACATGCCAGATACACCCTCCTGGTGGGCCACACCCACAGCCCCATGATGCTTCTCTGGCCCAAGAGCATCACCCCGACCCCAGTACCTGGAAGTCTGGGTTTGGTCCTTGACTGAGATCATGTCCAAAGCTTCCTATGGTCATGAGCCCCACGAACTCCAGGCTGGGACAACTGGCCTTTATGTGTTCCACCACGGCTATGGTCTCTGAAGGCGGGAGGCCATGTTTACCTTCACAAAAAGAAACAGAAGATGGGTATGCCAACATGTCTTAGCAGCCAGAAGACTACACTTCCATCCCTTCCTTACAACAGAGTGACTCTTACCCTAAGCCTAAAGAGTGACTGTGTATGTGAGGCCCTTCACGCCTGCCCCTCTTCCACTCAGGGTCTACATTTAGACCAGATTCTCTTTACTCCTTCCCCGGATTCTACTTTTTATTTTCAGTGCCAGAGACCGAAGCCATGGTTCTTCACACACAGGCTCCTCCCACTGAGCCACACCCACAGGGTTTTAGCTGAGCATGGCTGGGGAGACAGAAAAGTACGTGGTGGTTTGAATGAGAATGTGCCCTGTAGGCTCACAAGTTTGAACGCTTCGTCCCCAGTTACTGGCACTGCTTGGCTAGGTGTAGATGTGACCCTGCGGGAGTATGTCATGGGTGCCAGCTGTGACGTTCAAAGCCATGTGTCACTCCTGGCTCTCCCCCTACTCCACGCTGAGGTTCAAGATGTGAACCCCCAGCTTTTGTCCCAGCTGCCAGGCTCCCTTGCCTCGGACCTTTCCCCTGGAACATAAACCAAATAAACCCTGCCTTCTGCAAGTAGCCTCGGTCATGGTGCTTTATCACAGAAATAGAAATGGAACTAATATATGTATGTCTTTGTACAGTAGGGGGTCACACTGACAAAGTCCTAGAAGAGTCTCAGGACTTTTTCCTAAAGCTGGCATCTTTATGGTTTTATCAATGTGTTACTCGACATGCAAAAAGTAAATTACATATACATAATAAATTTTAGGCTGTCTATTTGCCAAGTTTAACTTACTAGTTAAGAATGGTTGGAGGAACTGCCACAGACGGGTTATTTGATATGTAGTTTAAGAACTATTAATAAGCTGGGCAGTGGTGGCGTATGCCTTTAATCCCTGCACTTGGGAGGCAGAGGCAGGCAGATTTCAGTGAGTTCAAGGCCAACCTGGTCTACAAAGTAAGTTCCAGAACAGCCAGGACTGTTACATAGAGAAACCCTGTCTCAAAAAAACAAAAAAAAAAAAACCAAAAAAAACAAAAAACAAAAACCACCTATTAATATTGCTTTGCCTTTGCCCCCATTGCAGGAATTTTCACTGTTACTTAATTAGAGCAAATTACAGCTAATTGTCAAGAAATATAATAAAGACACTCTGGAGTCAATTTTGTATCTATTTATATGTAATGTAGCCAGCCAGGGAGCATTCATATAACATAATAATGGTAACCTCTAAAATCTATTAAACACTGTGCCAGCCCTAAGACTTTTCATTTCATACAGTACCTGTAAGTATTCTTACTAGTTATCAGTCTCCAGAGGAAACTGAGGCAGGGAGGCTAAGTCCCTTTTAAGGTTACACGACTACAACTGTGAACCTGAGGTCTGAACTCAGGCAACCTGACTCTAGCGCACATCTGGAAAACATGCCTATGCTGAGCTCCTTCATGCCAAGATCTGCTACATGTGAGCACTTAGATGGCTGGAAGCAAATGCCTGGCATTCACTCTTAACAAAAAGCAAGCAAGCCAGATGTCCAGGGTTCTGCATCACCGCAATCAATCCTCACCAGGCCCTTGACAGTGGGCTTAGGGCTGGTCACTTACTCTCCTCTCCACTGGTGTTGATCTGGACCATAACCTTCAGTCGTTCAGGAGAACCTTTCTTCTGCCAGGAACTGTTCACCTTGTCTGCCAACTTCACCGAGTCTACCGTTTCCAGCATGAAGAGGTTGGGGACAGCTGTAATGGGGAATGTAATGTAAAGAGGGGAGGTAGCAGCCTCCATTCTCCCTGTTGCTGGAGGAAACACGCAATAAACTTTGATCTAAGGAGGGAGAAGTACTCCAGGAACAGAAAGGACAGTTAAATGTTATGATTGGCCAAGAAGACACACATGTGAGTTTATTAGCTATGAAATTCAAAGGCAGACAAGCCCCGTCTCACCGGCAAAGACGGATAAGCTAACACGCTACAATCAGACTGCGGATGTACAGAGCGGGGCATTGCAAGAAGCTGGTAATTGAGATTCTGAGTAGCAGGCCTGATCTAACTATGTCTCAGTTCAAACTGGATGAAAGGGGCCAAATGACAAAGAGAGGCTGCCCAAAGGTAAAATGCTAGCCTGGAAGGGTAGCATCATGTTCTTAAACTTTCTGGGGTGGCTCTTCTCATTTGACAAGGACACCAGAATAGCTCATACTGGATGCTCAGTCAGACAGTGGGGCCATCAAAGACATCTTCTATGAAGATGGACTACGACTCTTGCCACAGATAAAGGACTGCGATGCAACCCACCAGTTTACTTGTACTGGGCACAGAAATCTTGCAGGCATCAGCGGCTAACTACTTTCCCTGACCTCTGTCCCTCCTTTCTTCCTCTTCCATGATGGGTTCTATTTTCTGGAACTAAAGCCAATATAAACTTTCTTCCTTAAATTGCTTTTGTTCTTTGCATTTTACCACAGAAACAGAAAAGTAACTAATACAGGGCCTCACTAGACTTTTTTTTGTACCAGTTTCCTGAATACCTGCAATTCTAACTCCAGGCATGGGCTACTATGCCTGATCAGCATTATTTCTTTGTAAATTTTTTTTTTTTTTTTTTCAGACAGGGTTTCTCCGTGTAGTGTTGGTGCCTGTCATGGAACTTACTCTGTAGACCAGGCTGGCCTGGAACTCACAGAGATCTGCCTGGCTCTTCCTCCTGAGTGTTGGAATTAAAGGCATGCGCCACTACCGCCTGGCTATGTCTTTGTAATTTTTAACCACAGTTGAAGAACACAATTATCTACAGAGAAGGAAAATTGAGTGCAGAACAACAAAAGGTTAACCAAGTTTACAAAATCAATAGCACTGAAGCTTGTGATATGAACCAATACAAATGGACTTCATGTTCTCTTTATGAAATGAGCTGCTAGGGGGCTAACCTGGGCTTCTCACAGCTGGACACTCCAGCAGGACCCTACCACACAGGAATCCTTGTAAAAACCTGAGAGTGCTGATCTATTCATGGTCTGGAAACAGTGGATGTTAGCAATCTTCCATATTTTTTTAAAAAACAAATCTGATTAGAAAGACGAATTTATTATTCTGTATATCTATGAGCATTATTCAGATTACAAACCTTTGTGTATTTTCCTATTTGAAAATTCCTTGTTCTTAGTATTTGCCTTTTCTTATTAAAGAAGGGTGGAGGTAGGGTGGGGCTGAGGATGCAGCCCAGTTGGTAAGAATGCCATCCCAGGCACCACATAACCCAGTGTGGTGGTGCATGTTGGAAATCCCAGCACTTAAGTAGAGGCAGGGGAATCAGAAACCCCAGGTCATCCCCAGTTATACAATGAGATTGGGGCCAAACAGGGCTAAATAAGAAGACTCTCTACCAAAAACACGTATTAGACTTCTCAGCCAGCCTTGGCAGTACAGGCTTGTAAAATTCATCTGCTTGGGAGGATAAGGGAAGAGGATCACAAGTTCAATGCCTACTTGGGCTACACAATGAGTTCAAATCTAGCCTAAGTAACTTAGTGATACCTGGCCTAACTCAGAATTTAAAAAGGGACTGGGATATAGTTTAGTGGTGGAAAATTTGACTAGCCTGAGAGAGGCCCTAGATTCAGTCCCCAGCACTGGGAGGAGAGAAAGTACAAGAATCAGATCCTATTTGTTATTGTCATTTTTGTATGCATGGCATGTGTGGAGGTCAGGGGACAGCTTGTGGGAGCTGGTTCTTCCCTGAGGAAACTGGAGGCTCAAACGCAGGAATGTCAGGCTTGTTCAGAAGGTGCTTTCATTCACTGAGCCATCTGGTCAACCTTCCTCTTCTTTAAAATAGCCCAAGGAAGGAGGGGACTACACATCCCTCAAGCAACAATTTATAAGGATCAAATATCATGGAATAAAAGATCATGATCTCTGAGAGTGGGGAACAAATGATGTGAGCCCCACAATTGCCCCAGCTTCTATCTTGGGGATTTTCTCCAACAGGGCACTGGGAAGAAGACAGGTAGAATGTGGTGGACTTTGAGCTGTGAGGGTGGCAAGGGCCCAGAGTCCACTCTGTAGAATGTGAGCGAGGGCAGAGCTGCACTCAGTGAACCGGGGATCTTAATGGGCCCAAGTGTCCAGCTGGGTACTGAAGTGTGCATACATGTGAGGAAATTACAGTTATGAGAAACACGGACTGAGGTTCACAAAGGACGTGGAATACAAGTCGGGATGGAGACACTAGTATGTAAAGGACGGCTATGCCTTGGTAGTGCAAATGATTCTAAACTCAGCTTTGGCCTGGCTATACACCAACCGATATTAAGAACAAGACCCAAAGCAAGGGATTGGTGGTACACAACTTTAATCCCAGTGCTGGGAGGCAGAGGCAGATCTTTGTGTTTGAGGCCAGCCTGGTCTACTGAGAGAGTTTCAGTACAGCCAGGGCTACACAGAGTAATCCTGTTATGAAAAATCAACTAACCAAACAAACAAACAAAACCCAAAACCCTAAAGGGATCAAATTGTTCCAATAAAATGTAAACTATGCTCCAGAACAAAGCAGAAGAATATTTATAGGAATATAAAAATAGCTAGAACTGAGCAAGATAAAATTCATGTCTGAAATCCAAACAAAATTGTCAGGCATCTTGCTGGGTATGTTGGTGGCTCATGCCTGCAGTCCCAGCAGTCAGGATGAGACAGGAGGATTACCACAGGTCCTACCTAGATCAGGCTGGGTTAGTCAGACTCTGTCTCAAAAACAAACAAAGGCAACCAAACCAGCAATATGAAAAGCAATTTTTCTCAGGACAGTGTATAATGAGAAGTTACATTAGCTAAAACTGGTCCAAAACAGAAAATGAAAAAAAGTAGGTCATTTCTCCCATGTATCTAAAATGACTCAAACTTGTAGCAAAACCAACACCCCTCCTCCAAACTACAGTGTATCAGATGCCAAACTCTGAGAGCTGACAAATTGGGCATGAGGCACAGCCAATGAAATTACTCAGAATGGCAAAGCCAGCTGTTGCTGTTGTGTTTGTCAACCTGACACAAGCCAGGGTCATCTGGGAAGAGAGAACTTCAACTGAGAAAACATCTCCATAAGACTAGCCTCTAGGCAAAAGTCCGTGGGCATTTCTTGACGAATGACTGATGCGGGAAGGCACAGCTCACTGATGTGTGCCACCCCTGGGCAGGAGGTCCTGGGTCGTCTAAGACAGCAGGCTGAGGAAGCCATGGGGAGCAAGCCAGGAAGCAACATTCCTCCATGGTATCTGCTGAAGCAGTTCCTGCCTTGACTTCCCTCAGTGATGGACAGTGACGTGGAAGTGTAAGCCACATAAACCCTTTCTTCCCAAGTTGCTTTTGGTCATGGTCTTTATCACAGCAGCAAAAGCAAACAAGGACCCAAGTCCAAACGTGCAGTGAGCTGGGGCCCTGATGGGTGTGGTGCGATTCTGGCCGCCAGGTAGAGCCTTGCCACTTTTTAGCGCTTAATCTCGGGCAAGTTGTTTAATTTCTCTAGCCTTACTTTTCTTACTGTTTCTCTGCCTCTGGGACTAATTCTATAATGGCTCTCATTTTATGCTTTTATTAGCCATAACACCTTATTGTGTTACTTTTATGGTGGTCTTAGAATTTCTAGTATAAAAACTGAAGATCCAAGATCTGAAACTTCTTGAGCGTCAGGGTCAACACATATATTCCATGTTTAAACCTCACACTACATGGTTATTATATTTAAACAATTAATTCAAGATTCTGGTGGCACATACCTAAAATCCCAGCATTTGGAAGGCATGGCAGGAAGAAGGTGAGCTCAAGGCCATCCTATCCCACACAGCCAGGTCTTGTCTCAACAAAATAAAACAATTCAAGGCCGGGCGGTGGTGGCTCACGCCCTTAATCCCAGCACTCAGGAGGCAGGGCCAGGTGGATCTCTGTTGTCTACAGAGCGAGATCCAGGACAGGCACCAAAAACTACACAAAGAAACCCTGTCTCAAAAAAACCAAAACCAAAAACCAAACCAAACCAAACCAAAACAAAACAAAAACAATTCAAAATGAAACAGGAGAATTTTTATTTACTTAAAATTTTTAAGTTTTATTTTATTTTATTTTATTTATTTTTATTTTTTTGGTTTTTTCGAGACAGGGTTTCTCTGTGTAGCTTTGCGCCTTTCCTGGATCTCGCTCTGTAGACCAGGCTGGCCTCGAACTCACAGAGATCCGCCTGCCTCTGCCTCCCGAGTGCTGGGATTAAAGGCGTGCGCCACCACCGCCCGGCAAGTTTTATTTTTAAATTTTTTATTTTATGCTGGGTAATCAAACCCAGGTCCTCTGGAAGAGCAGCAAGTGCTCTTAACCCTCAAGCCATCTCTCCATCCCCTTTAATTTATTTTATTGAGGCAGGCTAGCCTGAAAGTCTCTATGTAGACCAGTGGCCTCTAACACAGAGACCTGCCAGCGAAATGAAAACAAACAGTGGACTCTAAAATAGTATAGTAAGTAACTGGAAAGGATAAAGTGTGAAGAAACAATGGTTCCAAATTTTCTTTTATTTTTTATTACATTTATTTATTAATCCTGAGTGCTGGGGATTCTGGCTTGTGCCACCACATTAGGCAGAGGAGCTTATTTGTAATACTTCAAAACTAGAAGTAAACTCAACATTCATCAATGTGAATGGAGGAATTGTGATATGTTTATTGAGTAAGAAGAGGAAGGAGCCACATACACGTGATAAAGGTCAAATGCTTGATGAGGACTGATAGAAATCAGACACGTGTTTTTATAATTCCATTTACACAAAATCCTAAAATGTGGAATTGACAGCAGCAAAACAGACAAGGAACACTTGGGAAAGATGACAGGAAGGAACCTCTCGGGGGGAAGGATGCTCACTATTTTAATTCCTGTACTAGTTTCATGGTTATTATCCTATGTCAAAACTTATCAAATCAGATACTTTTAATCTATGCAGGTTATTGTAGTTGGATATGCTTTTTTCAACTGTATTCTGATAAAGTTGTTAAGAAAAACAAAACAAAACAAAAACAAAAACAAGAACAAACAAAACCTGAGGAGGCAACATGGTTTAGTGTGTAAAGGCGCCTGCCGCCAAGCCTGACAACCTGAGTTCAATCCCTGGGACCCACACAATGGAGAGAGAACCAACTCCTCTGTGTTGTCCTCTGACCTCTATAGACACAATCAGCCTTGCCCTATCCCCCTCAAAAAAGGGGGGAAAAATACAGGCTTCTTAAGTTTTGACATCTTGAGAGAAGTAAGTTATTTGAAATCTTCACATGTCACATGGTTAAATATTTCTGTAGTTAGTAATTATTTTTTATGGTGCTAAGGATTGACTTAGGGCCTTGCAAATGTTAGGAGCACTCTCTTGCTTAGCCACACCCCCCAAATCCTTTCCGCTTCATTCACTCTCTCGCAACCCCCACCCCCCAGACGGGTTTCTCTGTGTAGCTTTGGAGCCTATCCTGAAACTCCTGTAGACCAGGCTGGCCTTGAACTCACAGAGATCCACCTGCCTCTGCCTCCCAGTGCTGGGATTAAAGGCGTGTGCCACCACTGCCCGGCTCATTCTTATTTTTAATTTACTATTATTTTTTTTCGAAGAAATCCTTTTATTTTATTTTATTTTATTTGAAGAAATCCCACAACACAAATGGTGAGCTGGGAATGTTCTCACAGCTGCTTACTCTGAAAGGGGTAGAAGCCATACAGTCACAGAGAAGGAGAAGGCATTATTTAGAGTTTTGTCTTACCTATCAATTTGTTGACATTTTGTTTCTGTAAATGGCCAATGAAGTGCCATTTGATCTCAGGACATGAAGACAGAATCTGAAGAGAAAAAAAGGGAAACATCTGATACGGATGTCACGGAGGACCTGTCAGTATCCTTTACTCCTCCGCTCTCCCTCGACAGAGGAACCACCATCACTTCTTCAGCCAGTCTCCCGATGAGACACAAGGTAACTCAGAGCATCATCTAAGCCTAATGCTGTTTCCCTTCCTTGTTCCCATCAGCTCACTGTATTTTTCAGATATTACTCATTAGAGACAGAAATGGTTTGTTCTTAAGGCAAGTACTCTACCACTGGACTGCATCCTATACCCTTTGATTTATGCTTTCAAATCTCCAAAGATTCAGCTAGCTCCAAAAATCACTATTCACAAACAGCCACAAAAGAGAATATTAAAGTCTGAATAAAGACAGAAAAGGTAGCTGAGAATGATTTGGGGCTCAAGTGAAATGTGGACAGTTCCCATCCCGAGCCCAGCTTTCCGTTCTAAAAGTCCATCGCCAACATGGGTTTAACTTTCAGCTAAGACTTCTATGCGAAACTAACACTTCCCGTGTCTACGCACCTTAGGGTTGGATGCCTTTTCTAGTAGTTCCTGAACCTAAGGAGTAAGAACAGAGCGCGTCAGAAGCCTGGTAGTCATAAATTCTTCCAAAGGCTCTTTGTAAGAGGTAGCTTACA